>JAQZBX010050261.1:0-19684 GCA_029593785.1 Cabassous unicinctus | reverse complement strand
GCCTCTCATATGGTAAACAGGTGCTCTATCCATTGAGCCACACCCGCTTCCTGCCGTGAGGTTGCTGCATCAGCCCACCACACCGCTCAGGCCGGCGTGCCCTCACAAGGAGGCCTCGGGGCGCGAACCTGGGCCTCCCATATGGTAAACGGGGGCTCTATCCACTGAGCCACACCCGCTTCCCAGAAACTGGCATTTTAAACAAGCACCTCCTGATAGCTTTATCTCACTTGAAAAGGCAGCTGTAATTCTGATGCATGTGGAGAGGACCCAGGGAAAATGGGATGAGTGTACTGAACAAAGAAATACATTGGAGTAAAAAAATATTTGTGTTACCTAGGAGTCAGGGACCAGCGCCCTTTGAAGTGTGGTGCAAAGGTCGGAAAAGTTGGCCTTTCTTTCTCCAGGCTGCTGTTGATCAGTTCAGGACCGTCTCTCCCAGCCTGCTCCCCCATGCGAACATGCTTTTTTTTTTTCAATTTGTGTTGCCGTTTATCTCTTCCAACAAAACAATTTAATGGCAGAACCTGGTACCTGCTCTGTGTACACCAGCTGATTAGGGGTCAAGGTGATTAGTGAGTGACGAATAATGACATCTCCCTGTTGGCTCAGAGTTTACAAAGAATTTAGATAGTCTCATTTGATCTTCACCCAATGCTTTGGGAGCAGGTGTTCTTATCAGCCTCGTTTCACAGCTGAGGAAACTGGGTTCAGAGTGGATAAGCAATCTGCCCAAGGTCACAAAAAGTATCCAGTGAGCTAGCTTGGCTGGAAAATGATGGACTTGAGAACTTAGTCTTTGGGACAATCCCATTGACTCTAGCAATCCTGGGTGAATAGTTTGCCCATTTATGGTCAGATTGCCTCTGGCAGACAAGAAAATCCTGTGAACCCCACTCTGACCACTGGATCCCCTTCTTGAATCCTGGCATCCCTGGACACTCTAGATCAGGAACAGTGAGGCAATCCAGGTGAGGATGAGGGAGAGGGAGGAAGAGATGAAAGAAAAGGTCAGTAGACGGAGGCCTCCTTCTCCCAGCCCTGTGCTCAGCGGGGTTTCTGCAGCATGCCAGGCCAACTTTGGCCAAACTATACAGAAAGCAGAGTTGACCTGTAGTCCTCCTGCCCCCTAGCCCCCTTCCTCCCTGCCCCTTGGCCTCACATTGTGCTCTGTGGTCTCCTTTCTGTCCCAAAGGGGCTGTAAACTCCCTCAAAATGAAAAAATAGGTGAATGGGTGTGTTACTCTTGCCAGGGACATGTTTTTGCTTTGAGCATAAGGCCAGCTTTGGGGGCTGTAAGACCCAAAGGAATAGATAATGAAGGGGGGAATCTTGGCTGGGAAGGAATGGCCATTGTTTGTCATTATGGAGGATCCCAGAGAGCTGCTTTTGGGCCCCAGAGGCAAGGACCCCGGAGACTCTCTTTCCCTTTCCCCGTCAAGACCTTCAGATGTGGCACCAACAAGAGGAGATGGCTTTAGAAAACTGGGCTGCATTTCCAACTCCACCAAATGCTGGCAGTGGCCTGCGGCAAGTCCCTGCACTTCTGTTAGGCTCAGTTCTCCTATTTGTTGAATGGGGATGAAAATGCCTGCCCTGCCCATCTTCTAAGGTGGCACTTCACTAGTAGCATCTGCGTGGTGTGAGAATCCATGGGGAGCTGTGTGGAGGTCAGAATGGAGGGCGTGGGTCTCTGAGGACAGGTGCTTTGTGAATGACCACTCTGACTCCAGTGGAGGATTTTTATCTCATCCCAGGAAGAGCATGAGCAAGGCGGACAGCTGCCCTGGAATAGCAATCAGACTGCAGTTAATGAGGCAGGAGAGGGGACTGGTTCAGAGGGTGGACTTGAGCCAGACTGTCTGGATTTTCCTGGCTCTGGCTTTCCCTAGCTGTAGGACTCGGGTGGAAATACTTATCTTCTCCAAGCCTCAGTTTCCCAACCCATAAAATGGATATAATAATGATCCCCATTTCAGGGAGTTGCTCTGAGAATTAAATGAGAAGAGAGCAGTGTGCTTAGCAAAATGCCTGGGATGAGAAAGAAGCCCATGTGCATTAGCTGCTATTATTATCATCATATTTGGCTACATGGACTGAGCTAAGGCCAGTGCTTTCTGGGAGCACCCAGGGCCTGTGCTGGACTGGCCTGAAGGGCAAGGCTAAGCACCCGGCAAAGGCAGGGAGAAATTAAGTGGATGAACACATGCAACCAGCGAATAATGCATTGACTGGTGGTTGTACTTACCCGGCTGGTCAATGCGTGTGGGAGCGGGTGGCTCTGTTTCCTGTGTGCTCGCTGAGATGCAGGGGTTGGGATGATCCATGTGCTGCCACATCCTGTAGATGGCCTGGCCTTTCGGTCCTCCCTTGCGTCTCTGGGAGGGAAGAGGAGTGACGATGACTATGAAGCTTTTCATCCTGGCCGTCTGGTTGCTTCCAGCCTGGTCTCACCTTAATCTATATTATTCCCAGCACCTAACCCCCACTCCAGTGTGCTCCCCTCCCTACCCCATTCTCAAATAAAAAGGAAAACGAGGCTGTGGGAAAGCGGTTGTGCTCCATTGTCTATGGCTGGCGCCAGCGGGCAGTCCTTAGCGCACACTCTCGATTTCTTCCTACTTAAGCCTGGGTCAGCTGTAAGAAGCCTTCTCCCCACTCTTGTTTTACTTCACAGCGATTCTCTCTGGGAATCCTGGGAAGGGGGTTTTGTGCAAATGTCTGATTTATATAGTTGCTGGAAAGGCCGATAGACGTCACTGAACGAGGAGGGAGAGCCCCTTCCAGAGCCGGTGGGTGGGGAACAGACTTCTGGCCTCCCGTCACCTCCATGCATCACCAGCATCTGTCGGGGCAGCAGTGGGCAGGAGTGCATCTCTTTCTCTGACGGTGCCACCGTGGTAGGCACACATCCTGTTTGCTGTGGAGGACTGGTATTCTCAGAGGCTGCATGTGTTTGGGAGGTAGAGGGTGTGAGCTCCTACCACTGCCACTAGCTGACGTGCCTGCTACCTACGAGCCTTTCAGGATTTGCAAAATTGTTTGAGCCCTGAGAAAAGAAGATATCAAAAGAAACTGCAAGATCAAAATTAATACCTGTATAATGAAAATTTCTTATGGCCTTTTGCCTCGTTGCATCCCCAAAAACAAGGTGGGTCACCAGCAGCTCTCCTGGGGCCACCCACTAAAATTTAGCCAGGGTTCCTGCTCTGGCCACATCTGCTCAAACCGGCATGGTCTGATCCAGAAATGCAGCTTCGATACGTGCCGCCAATGCTTGCATCAGTATGGGAAGGGTACAGGCGTCATCAAGTTGGACTAAGAATCTTCCTTGAATTGATTATCCAAGACATAAAGAAACAATGCTAGCTCTTGGAATATAAAATAAAGCTAAAAATCTTCCCCCCAAACTTATGTCATCTTCATTAATTATCACATTTAGCATTAAAAAATTTCATATGAAAACAAATTTTAGCTGGGGTTTCATATTTTGCAGAAATCCCAGAGAGCACATAATAAACATAGGAATCCTAGACAACATACATTTACTAAGTTCGTAACAGTTAAACCATTTCAAAAGCAAATTAGAAATATGCTTTAGAGACAGCACAGCCGCTATTGATTTAATGTGCATGCATTTTGACAAGTTTGTTGCATTGTAGAGCCTCCCAAAAACCAGTGCCCAGGGCTGAGGAAGGTCTTAGCTAGCCCTGCCAACAAGCTTTGAGAAATCACTTTCCTTCCCTGGCCACTTTTTTGTTGATGATAGTGCTGAGCTCGAGGCGCTCTCAGTTTCTTCTCTATCTACAAATCTGTGAAGAGTCTTGCCATTTTTTCTCCTTTTATCTCCTTATTTTTCAGCCCATAAGATTGAAAGCATAATTGAGCATCAATCAATTAATAAGAACCAGCCTGAGGCAGGGGGCCAATTAAAAGAGCTTGGCGGTGTTTCTCTGCACCACTCATATGCATAAGACCTTCGTGATTTTTTGGCATATCCACATATCACCTCACTATTATTTAAGTTAATAATTTCAGTAAATCAACTCATTTTGACTTTGCCCTCATTTATTTTTGACCAAGTAATATATTCACAGGACTAAAAAAATAGAAAAGGAAACAGAAAAAACATACACAGTTGGAATTCTTCCCCAGCCCACCCCCATCACTCCCTAGTTTCCCACTCACTCCTCGTTGCTGTCCAAGAGATCAGCTTCTTCTATAACCTTCCTGAGTTTTTCTATGCACATGTAAAATGTAATAAAATGTAAATATACTTATCCCTCCCAGTGTTTTTCCAAACAAATGTTTTGAAGGTTATATAGATATATACCCACTTGTTTTATTTAACTATATACTTTGGAGAAATTTCCATGATGTTACATAGAGAACATCCTCATTTCTTTTTTTTTAAACAGCTTCATAGCATTTCCATGATGTGCATCCATCTGAATTTATGTAACCAGCTCCCCTACTGATAAATATTTGGGTCGATTCCAATCTTTTGCTGTTACAAATAGTGTTGTGATAACTAACCATGCTTGTATGTCATTTTGTTTGTATGTAAGCATATCTGAAGGTTAAATTGCCAGAAATAGAAATGTAGAATCATTGGGTCAAAGGGTATATTCATATATAACTTTGATAGGGGTTGACAAATTGTCCTTCAGAAGGGGTACTCACTTATCTTCCTACCAGCAATTTGTTTCCAGAGTTTCACCAACACATTATGTTTTCAAACTTAAGTACTTTTTCCAATATGATAGATCAAAGTGGTTATTTTATATTCTCAGCCAAATTTATTTACTAAGGAAACATTCTATTACTACTATAAATTGAAAACAGCATGATATTTCATAAGTAGAAGGTAACTGTCAAAAATAAAACAAAGACAAAGCAGCAGCAGCACGATGAGACAGAAACACTACCTTGAGGCTGCGGCGCGGAAGGTATAAGCCAGCTGCCCGGGCCAAGCCCGTATCTGCTGTAAGAGAAGAATGGGGGAAGCGGATGTGGCTCAAGGGATTGGGTGCCCGCCTACCACGTGGGAGGTCCCTCGTTCAGTTCCCGGTGCCTCCTAAAGAAAACAGTGAGCTGACACAACAAGCAAAACACAACAAAAGATACAACTAAGCAGGAAACGGAGGTGGCTCAAGCGATTAGGCGCCTCCCTCTCACATTGGAGGTCCAGGGTTTTTGTCCTGGTGCCTCCTAAAGAAACAAGGAAGATGAACAGACAACAGTGAGTGCAAACAATGAGATGGGGAGAGATAAATAAAATAAATCTTAAAAAAGAAAAGAGAGAGAAGGATGGGAGGGGAACTAGGAGATGATAAATGCACTTTTGAAGAAACATGTCCATACTGTTTCCAGTTGCTGATGCTGGATAACTCTTGAGTGCATCTCAAACCCAAGCCTAGACTGACACCCAAAATACAGAAACTTCTTCATCGAGAAGCAAAAAATTATACACTCAGTTTTAAAGAAGCAAAAAATGTGAAAAAGTACAAAGACTCCAAAAGTGTGTTGTTGATTACTTGTAAAACATGCAACAGAACCGTTGAAGGTCACGGTAAAAGTAGAAGCTTCCTATCCACACTGAAGAGCAGTCCTACCACTCCTACAACGAAACCCAGCCCAAAGACACCAGGAAGAAGACTTTAAGTTCTGCAAAACTAAATCGTGATATGGCTGATTCCATAGGCAAGAGTCCAGCAGGGATTTGCAGAACTCCCACATCTGGACAGTCAACACCCATTTGCTCTTCAAAGAATGTGAGCAAAGCAACTGAAAATGTTCTCTCAACTAAAAATGTTCTTAGTCAGAAAGAATCCCAAAACAATCCAAAGATGGACTCAAGAAATTTCTTGTCTACTCTGTGAAGGATGGATTTTGAAAATAAGAAATGTCTAATGCAATTTCTGAAAATAAAGTTATAAAAAGAAAATAACTAAAACAAAGAAAAAACAAAACACACCATGACATTTGTGCTGGATCCTATTGGCTGCAGAGGGTCTGAGAGGCGTGGTATCTGCCCCCTCTTGCCACATCTACGTACCAGCTACAGCCACCCCAAACACTCTCTGTGGTGCGAGGCCCACAGTTTGGCAGGGCTGGAGGGGGGAATCTGGTGAGAAGACCATTTCACCAGTGGTTCTCTGGGACACTCATTGTCAAAAGTCACAGGTCTTCATTCTTGGGTAAGGGCACCCGGAGGGATGCACAAAGACTTTTCCGTGCATACAGGTGCATGGCTGGTTTTAAAGGACTGACTTTCCAGAAGCTTAGCTTCCCTGGGTACTCTTTACCAAAATGGAGCTGCCTGAAAAGTCGCATACCTCCCCTTTCATGGCCCCAAATAAAGGCATATGTCGAAGATGTCCTTAATCTAAACACTTGCTTTGCTCTGAAGTTTAAAACCTTTGGAGTGTAAAGCAAAGAGAAAGTTGGATAATCCCTTTAATTATGGCGTATAAAGGTGGAAGTCCACTTCATTTAAGAAATGTATTTCCAATAAACTAGTTTTCTAATGTTTATTATAAAAATTTGTAATGTGTTTTTGTTGTTTTGATCAATTGTGTTCTACTAATAATTGAAATGAAAACTCAATCCAGAAGAGCTTTTCTAACCTATGGTCACAAGAAAAAATCTTCGAATGTGTACACACACACACATACACCCTGTTTTGTTGTGGCAGAGAAGTAGGAATAGGTGATGAATAAAAGACTTTCAAGCTTCAAAGTATGAAATATTAAGTTAAAACTCTGGGGAAGTAGAAGTAGAATGAATATACATGTTTAAGGAAAAAAGAAATGTAAAATTTCTGACTGTTAAAGTAAGCATTTGGCATTTAAAAAAATAGATGATAATGAGAATCAAATAATTTTGGAATGTATATTCCCACTGGATACATTTCAAAGAGCAATGTAGCAGTTTTATTTTAAAATGTAAATATTTATGACACACTAGAAATTCTTTTCTTTTGCAACTATCTAAACATAGCAACATTTAAAAATATAAAATTTAAATGTGAGAGGCGGTTCATAGTTTTTCAAAATTATTTCAGCCAGTACATGAGCAAACAAGAGTGTGGTCCCATGATTCCTCTGAGACTTACTCTCCTTTTCTATAAAAGGGAGCATAAGCAAAATGCTTTGGAGCCTATAAATCATGATGCTATCACTGCTTCCTTGCTGCTGTCTTACAGGAGAAAGGCGAGGAGAGACTTGGCATGCCAATGGAGGAGGAATTGATGGAAGTCCATACCTGTTTGGGAGTCTTGAAGGTGGGTTGGTCCAGGGGATACTCTGAAACAACCACACTATCCAGCTATTTACAAAGTGTCCCTGATCAGAAAGGAAGAGTCAGGAATGTGCCTAAAAACAGGGCAAGCCTAAGAGGTAAAGTGTTCTAGATTGGAAAACTCTCATAGCCAACCCATCTCCAGCACCAGGCTCTGTGCTGAGTAGTTGACGTGGGAGAGTACCTAGCTATTTGAAGTAGATACAATTATTCACTCCATTTACAAATGAGGAAACTGAGCATTACAGTCATCAAGGAACTTATTCAGACTCAAGGTGCTAGTAAGTGGTAGAGCTGGGGTTTGACCTCCTAACCATACGGGCACATTGACTACTGAAATCTCAGTCCTAGAGACCATTCCATCCAGCGTAGGAATCTCCTCTATGACACCATTGATCCATTTATTCCATTGCAAAAAACAAAAAAAAAGCCTTTACTGACAACCTTCTTTGTCCAAAACTGCATGTATTTGATCTTAGGGAGAAAAGTATCTTGTTTAGCAAACATCTTTCAAGGGACAGTGGATTTTTGAAACGGAGAGCTTGAGAGTGGCTAAAAAAGTTTCATGAGCAATGTAGGAACAAGGAGGTGATTGCCTGCTTTAAGAGCAGAGGCTGAATGACAGGTGAGAAATGGTGTGGTGGGCTGCCTGGTGACCTCCGTGTCCTGGGCCTTTGACCCAACTTGGGAGAAAGCTTGGCATTTGGACAAGCTGCTCCGATGACTCTGGATTTCTATTCAGAAACTTCCTGAAGGCACAAGAGTTTGGTGTGTTAATAAACTAAGAACTATAATAGCAACAATAGCAATAAAAATGTACATAATGTGCATAGCTTTTCCAGTTTACGATCTGTCTTATACTTTAATTCAATTCTCAATATAACCCAGTGAAGTGAGTAACATACTCATTTTACAAATAAGTAACATAAAGAAGAGCTCAAAAAGGTTAAAATAATTTTCCCAAGGTCTCCAGGCCAAACAGGCTAAGCTTAGTTCCCGACCCCGGCTTCCATCGTCCTGCCGTGGTGTATGCGAGGCTATGCCGCGTGGGTGGTGGAGACGAGCAACCAGCAGGGGCTTCCTCACCTGGCTGTCTCCACGGGAAGGACGCCTTGGCCCCCCACAGGCTCACTGGAAAAGGAGGAGCAAGTCCCTGAGGACCACACCTGCTGGTTCTGTCCAAGGCAGGAGAGGGAAGCAGGTCCTGGGGGGAGAGCTTTATACTGAGTTTCCGAGCAAGTGTGTGTCAATGGAAGCTTTGCAAGTCGTCACATTTTTTAAGTTTAATTTTTTTAATCAGTAGATTTTATCTTTTAGAACAATTTTATATTTATGGAAAAATTGAGAGGCTAGTACTGAGAATTCCCATATAACTGCCCCTTGCCTCACACCCAGTTTCCCTACTGTTAGCATCTTATAGTGGTGTGGTACATTTGCTTCACTTAATGAACAATATTTTTCAGCGTGTTGCAATATTATTAGCTAAAGCTCATAGCTTATGCAGATTTCCTTAGTCTTTATCTAACATCTTTTTCTGCTCCAAGTTCTCATCCAGGACCCCACATTGTTACATTTAGTTGTCTCTTTAGGCTCCTCTTGGCTGTGACAGTTCTCAGGCATTTCTGGTTTTCAATGACCTTCACAGTTTCAAGGAGTTCTGGTCAAGTATTTTATAGGATATCCCTCTGCTGGAACTTGTCTGAAGTTGCTTTCTTGATTAGATTGGGATTATAAGTTTAGGAGAGGAAGACCACAGAGGTAAAGTGCCGTTTCCATCACATATCAAGGGTACATATTATCAATGCTGTTCAGCCCTGTTGCTATTGACCTTGATGACCTGGGCTAGGGGTGTTTGTCAAGCTTCTCCCTAGAAAGTTACCACCCCCCTAACCTTCCGTGCTGTACTCTTTGGAAGGAAGTCACGCTGTGCAGCTCACACTTAAGGAGTTATATGCTCCCCCTTCCTAAATTATTTGGAATTCTTCTGCAAGGGAGATTTGTTTCTTCTCCATTTATTTATTTATTCAATCATTAATTTTGTCAGTATGAACTATGAAGTCATGAATATCTATTTTCTACTTTTGGTTATAATCCAATACCACTTAATCTTTTTGCTCAAATTGTTCCAGTTTTGGCCATTGTGAGGGCCTGGGTAAGATTTTTTTTCCTAAGCAAGTTTGTCTTAATGTCCCCAACCTGCACTCTCTCAGGCACCCTGGAGGAGGGGCAGCCCTTTTTCGAAGGTGCACAGGTTTTAGAACCAGTAAGACCTGGATTGAAAGCGCAGCTCCACTGCTTCACTTTGGTTTCTCAGGGTCTCAGTTTTCTGATCTGTAAAAATGGGTCTAAGGATGCCTGGCTCAGGTGCGTTTCACAGCTTAAGTGAAAGGATGGCTGTGAAAGCACCTAGAGCAGGGGTTCTTAACCTTTTTTGTTCCATGGACCCCTTTGCTAGTCAGGTGAAAACCACGGACCCCTTACTAAGTCCACACTATACTGTGTATTATTTAATAAATAATATCACACCTGCACCAACACATCCCCACAAGAATTTTTTTTTTTTTTAAATTTCAATTAAAGCTCACGGACCCCTTGTTAAGAACCCCCGACTGAGAGCATGCCAAGTATATAACTGGTGCTCAGCATCTGTTCAAGGAATCTGAATTTGCTGGCATTGTCCTCTGGAAGCTCTTCCCATGTATGGCTTGTATCCTGGCTCCTGGGTTATTTTTACTTCTATTTTCTCTCTATAGAGCTGGACACACAGCAGGCACTCAAAAATCCTAGCTGAATGAAGGAATGCCACAAGAACAAAACCTGTTCCTTGGAACTCACCCCACAGGGGGACAGTGGAGGGGGAAAGGGAGCTATAGAATCTTCGGAAGTGTTTAGGGCAATCTGAGGGAGAAAGCCTGCTTTCTGCAGATGCCCGGGGACAGACCTCACAATTTACAAACTAGGAGACTGAGGGCCCCCAGAGACGGACCTGCTGAGCCAAGCCCTGCCTGCAGGCAAGGTGGAGGACAGGTAAATGATGGTGGGGCCCAGGAGGGGAGGGGGGCTGCGCTCTCACAGCTTCCAGTCTGCTTGCCCTTGCTTGGGCTCGCATGTTCAGAGCTGAACAAGATGCAACAGGAAACCACAGATCAAGGGGGCCAAGGCGCTGATGAAGTCGAAATCGAGCTGACTTCTGGGTCTAAATCCCTTTCCCTCCACCTCCCGGGCTTGCTCCAGCCTGCCACCCCCGCCGCGTGGAATCTGTGGCTGCCCTCAGTTCTGCCTTTTGAATCGCAGCGACTGCTGGGTGAGAGCGGGAAGAGCCCAGCGTGGCAGGGCATGCAGAAGGGAAAGTAAGAGTCCCGAGACCGAAGTTTTGCTGCATGCACGGGGTGCCCTTTCTGTAGCAAGACTTTTATGGAAAGGCAAGTTTTCCTTGCAGTAAGTTTATCTATAGGAGGCAGCGTGGCACGGAGCAGGGGTCAACAAACTTTTTTTGTAAAGAGCCAGAGGGTATATGTGTTCAACTTTGCTGACCATGCATTCTCTCTCTTTTTTTTTTTAAAAAAAGATTTTATTTATTTATTTATTTATTTATTTATTTATTTATCCCCCCCCTGCTGCCTGTGCTCGATGTGTCCATCTGCTGTGTGTTTTTCCGTGTCTGCCTGTCTCCCCCTGCTGGGTCATCCCGCTGCGTCAGCTCACCGCGCCGCGCGGGCTGGCCTGCCCTCACCAGGAGGACCCGGGAACCGAACCCATATGGTAAACGGGAGCCCTATCGATTGAGCCACATCTGCCTCCCGATGCATTCTCTCTTGCAACTACTCAACGCTAAGGTTCTAGTTCAAAAGGCATCAGACAATATGTAAATAAATGGATGTGGCTCTATTTTAATAAAACTTTATTTCTGTACACCGAAATTTGAATTTTTATCATTTTCACATGTCACAAATATTAGTCTTTTCTTTATTTTACCTCCAACTATATAAACATGTAAAAACCATTCTTAGCTTGCCCACCATTCCAAAACAGGCTTCAGGCCACACTGCAGGAGGTAGTTTGCAGAACTTGGGCATAGGGCATGGACTTGGGAGTCAGGCACGCTTGGATTCCAATCCCGGCTTGGCTATGCACTTGGCATCTGTCCTTCGGAGGGTGACTTTGCCTCTCCGAGCCTCAGTTCACCTCTCCAGGCCTCAGTTTTCCTATCTGTAAATAGGGATGATAATATCGACCCTGTAGGGGTTTTGTAAACATTCAATGAGGGAAATAGTACAAAGAACCTCCTATGGCCTATATGAAGTCCTCGATAGGTAGAGGTTATTTTCACTGCTTTTCTCACGCAGGAGATCATGAGCAATGCGAGCTGAGAGTGTTAGCTTGCTCCCGGCCTCCCAGAACCGATCAAGTCTATTTATAAAGGCAGTTTCATTAAAATGAAAAAGCTCTAACCTCTGCTCTTTGCTATAATCAATCTCTTTTGCGTCCAGGCTCACTCAATGCCGACTATGTGAAGTTCTGGATTGCGTGCACCTGGAGTGCAAAGAGGACCTCCCTAGCCAACAAGATAGGTGTCTCCTTAGGAGGGGGGATAAGCTCCAAACCCAAACAACCAGAAATCAAAGCAGGTGTGGAATAAGACCTCCCAGGAGGCAGCTGTAGCTCCATTAATTGAGCTCTGAGCAAGTGCTAAATTCTTCCTTTACGTATGTTAATTGTATCTAATCTGCCAATAAACCCGTTGGTGTGGAGGGGGTTATTATTATCCCCACTTGAAAAGACAGGGAGACCCTAAGGTACTTGCCAAAGGTCACACCTGGTAAGCCAGGTGTGAACTTTGGAAAGGTGAGAGGAGGAAGATTCCCACCCAGGCATGGCCTGGAATTTTGACTGCTGGCCGAAAGGGTCTTTGGGAGCTCGGAAAAATCCAGTCTGGCCGTGAGGAGCCGGGAAGCTTCCCAGAGTAGCTGGCCTGCCGGCTGCCCCTTGGAGCCCGGGGGTGTTTCACCTGGCGTGGACGGGGTGAGGGGCCAGTGGAGGGAGGAACTGGGCACGGGAAGAGCATGAGCAGAAGGTCACCTGGCTGGCATGTGGGATGCTCAGGGCATGTTGGGGAACAGCGAGTGGCCTGTGGGGCCCCAGCACAGGCTGTCCTCTCCCCTCGGGGCTCTCTGTGTGCCTTCCAGCATGGGTGGGGGAGCGGCAAGTCCTGATGACCTCACCAGACTCACAGAGACAGAAACTTCCTGGCAAACAAGTAAAATGTTCTCATTTTAACACAACTTGCCACGCAATATATTCAACTCTTCAAATGCTTTTACATCCCTGATTCCCTTCTGACTTTCCAGATAAATTTTCCTGGGGTGAAGGAGTAACAACAGCACTGGACCCTGTCCCAGCAGGCACTGCGTGCCCTGGGCCTTCACCTCCCCTCTTGCCTCTGTCCCTTAGACTTAAAATGAGTTAGCTGATCTCTGGGTCCTTTCCAGTTCTAACCTTCCAAGCTGTGGCCTTCCTCTCCATTTCAGTAAGAAAACCAGCCCGCGACTCCAGCTCAGAGCACGAGAGAGAGCAAGGCATAGCAACATTAAATGCTTGACTTCAGCCCCTGGGTATGGCGTGGGGCTGGGATTTGAACTTCCAGCCTTCAAGCTGTCCATGCGCTGCTTAGATAACCTGCCCCTGGTCGTGGAGACCCATGTACTTTGTCCATTCATCCATCAAGGCATCAATTTTAAATTCATTCACGCATTCCTTTATTCACAGCCAGCCTCCAGAGCCAGGCTGCCCGAGTTTGAATCCCACTTTCTCACTGACCTCTCTGTGCCTCAGTTTCCTCTTCTGTAAAATGGGGGATAATAACAGTGCCTACCCTACTAGTTGTGAGGATTAAAGTAGTTACTATATAGGAAGGTCCTGGAGATATAAGTGTTTGCTATTCTTATAATGAGCCGAAGCGTTTCTTAAGCAGCTGCTGTGTGCCAGGCAATGTGTTCATCCCCAGGTAACACATGGATGTCCCCTACAACTCCACAAGCTGGATATCGTATCGCCCAGCCTGGTTTTCACACGAAGAAACTAAGGTATGGACACTTTGTGTGACTCTCCTGATACAATCGAGGGGAGGGGTGCAGAGGATGCGTCAGCAGGGCCGAGAGGGCAGGAGGTCACCCCCTGCCCATCACTTAGCCTCCATCTCATGCCCCCGTCCTGCTGCACTGTTTGGTTTTTGCTCAAACCAGGACTCCTGCTGGTGCCTTGTCGTGAACTGTGTAGCTTGTCAACACATGAGAATCATTTGCAGCGACCTGGGAGGAATGTGATTTAGGAGCAGTGCGGAGAAGCCCAGTGAGACAGGAAGGCTGCCACTTCATGGTTCATTTTGGAGCTGCCTCTCAGCCAGACCAAATGGGAAACTTCCTGCTGAGAAACAATCGGGGCGTTCATGCTTTTATGAGTGAAGACACACATGTCTCAGCTAATATCCCAGGCGTATCAGGCCAGTTGTGTTGCCTTGGAGTGCAATTTCCTCTCGGTTTTTATTTCTTTGGCCTGACATTGTGCAGATGGCGTGCTCTGCTTACTGGAAGTAAGTGTGGAAATGACTCAATAGAAATAGGAGACGTTTGGATTTCGATTGAGCTGAAACTTGACACCATAGGTCTGATGGAAAATCCAGCAGGTCTCCGTCATGACCCTCTATCCCCGCTCCCCCTTCGGGGTGGAAGGCACCTGTTGAATTCCCCCAGCGCTCTTCAAATCCTGCTATTGTTAGCTCTGGCTCTGTTAGTCTCAATTCTCCTCACCAGGGGTGTGAGACCAAGTAATCATCAGCCATTCAGGTCCCAGGTACACACAGGCGCACACACGCATGCATGCATGCACCTGTACACACACATACACATACACACACACACACCCAGGCATGCACGTGTGCACACACGCACATCTTTCGGGTGCTGCACACAGCTCCCCTTCTAGCTTTAAACTTCCCATTGGAGGACTTCCTGCCCACCAGCCCGAATCTTCTTGAGTTTCTCTCTCACACTTTCCATGTGATAAAGCCCCTTCCTCTGTCCTTTGAGCTCTAGCCCCTGCCTCCTTCAGAGCCCAGCTCCCAGAGTGCCTCCTCCAGAAAGTTCTCCTTATCTCAGGGCCCTAGCTTTGGCCACCCTTCTCTTTGTCCTCATAGTCTGTACCTGTTTCACAATCTTGCTCTCAACGCAGAGCTGCAACTCTCTTAAAGTTTCAGGACGACTTTTCCCCCACCATCCTGTAACCTGAAGCCCTTCTTCCTTCTGGTGACTTCCACTTTGCCTGCAGATTCCTTGGTGACTTGGGTCTTCCTGGTACCTGCATCAGGGGGTAAGTGGAATTCCTGAAACCCCCTTCCCCACCTCACCTTCTGTAGACCAATTTCAGTTCAACCAAATCTCAAGACCATATTTTTGCCTCTTCCCTTGAATGATGAACTTGTTTTGAGGAACTCATAAGCCCAGAAATGAGTGATTGCTGACCTTGTTACTGACCCATCCCTAACGATGTGTCTCATGGGGGCTCATCCTCAGGGCTCAGGTCCATTCCCTGTGCCAACATGAATTCCCTGTGGACATCAATTTTGCTCCCCAAGCCAGGTGGAAAGATTGGCCTGCCCTCTTGTCCCCACCTTTCATGGGGGCCTGGTAATTGAAAGGTCTCTAGAGTGGAAGGATTATGATGGTTTAGTTTTGTGTTATTAGTTTTTGTGTTTTAGTCTCTGTCAGCCCCAGTTTTTAATCCCTTTGCTTCTAAGCCATGATCTTGTCAAGGAAGGGGCCCATCAATTGTACCCCTGCTACGTGATCCCAAACCCTGTGGGGCTGGTCCCTCTCAGAGCTCAGCTGCAGATACTAATGGGTCCTCACGCTCCCGGCAGCCAAGGACAGGGCACGTGCCTGTGTGTGGTCAGCATCCCTGCCTGGGGACTGCATGCCCTCTGCAGACTCGATTCTCCTTCTCGCCCTAAAGCACTCCAGGGTCATTACTCCCCACTTTTAAATTATGCACTGCCTGGTTTTAAGGCTATCATGGACCTTAACTTAGCCTTCCTAGGAGACATTTCCCCTCTGTAAAATGGGACTGAGAAAAGTGTCGATATCTTCAAGTTGTCATGAGGATTAAGATGCATGCACAGCTGGGCTCATAGTAAGTGCTCAATAAATGCTAGAACCACTTAAATAAATGTACACATAAATGTGATGATGATGATGATGAATACCACCGTTATTAGCAGATGCCTGGGTCATAATGATTTCCCTTTTATAGCAACTGGTCATCGTTTTGCTCGTGTCACCTTCATTCCGATCATTTTGATCATGTCTCTGTTGTTTTGCCCATTTCTTTCCAAAAAGACTTCTCTGTGGCCAACCCACATGCCGAGACACCCTTCACTCCTGCTGCCAGGACTTTGACACGCTCCGGCAGGTCGTGGCACCGGGCTTGCCCCACCTCTTCCACCTCCTCCTGGTAACCAGGGGGCCCTGGGGCTCCCTTGATCACAACTCACTCAGGCATCTGCTTTTGACCTTGGCACCATTCCCTTTGCTATGCCAGGGGCCTGTGAACTGCCAGCTCTCCCAGCCTGCCAGTCTGACTCTCTTCCATCACTCAAATGACTTGGGAAATCCATCTCCCCTCCAGCAGGGAGTCTCCCTGGGTTGATCAGAGTTTGGGCATGCAGCGGCAGCGCACACCCGACACTTGACGTACACTCAAACACCGTCTGATAGGGCTTTCTGCTGGAGACTTTCCTTCCGTGTTCATGGAATTCAAATGCCCATCTCTTCAACCTTCTTTCAATCCTCCACTTGTCAGGTGGGATCTAATTCCTCTCTCTGTCCTATGCACTGTATGTGCAGAAATGTGCTGAATGGAGATTCCGGGTCCTTGCGTTCCACGAGGCAGCTCTTTCTCCCTCTCCTCCACCCTGTTCATGCTTTGGTGCCTTTGCATCAGCTGCTTCCCCTCTGCCTGGAGTGCAAGTCTTCTGCCTTGTCCACTGGTGCACGCCTATTCCCAAGTCGGGCCTTGGCCAGGGCCTGGGGGAAGCATCGCTGACCTCCCCATAGAGCTTCTTGGTGAGGCCATCATGCCGTCCGCAGCAGCCCGTCAGCATTCAGCACACTGGACTGTGTGGTCTGTTTGTGTAGCTTCCGGGCTCACCAGGAGGTCCCCGAGGGCAGGGATGGTGATTCCTTTGCATCCCTGGTGCCCAGCCCGGTGCCTGGCTACAGATGAATGAAGCCAGCAAGGAGGGCCGTGGGCTCCGGCTGCACTGGGCAGTGCCTTTCATGGCATTTTCGGTTTGGCCTCACCTCTTCCTTTGCCCTGTTTTAAGCCTAATTCCTTTCAAGGCTCTGGCATGGGACTCTGAGCTCATTTTCATGATTACTTTAAATATTTGGGGCTGTTGGCATGCCAACATGGGGACCCACGCTAAGGCGGGAGAGGAATTCTCCAGCTCTCTGGGTCCTGCCCAAACACAAGGAATGTGCCAGAGGCAGGGGAGGTTCTGAGAAAGTGCCAGCTTGGGTCGGACTAAACTGCTTTCCTACCTGGCTTAGGGAGTCAGGAATTTTGGCAGGAGACAAGAAAGTGAGAGGACAGAGGCCTGGGGGAATGGGTGGGGGAGGGGCGGCGTTCTGGGAAACCCAGGAAGAGCAGATGGACGTGAAAGGGCGGTGGTGGCACCCACTGGGAGGTGCAGTTGTCTATGACCAAAAATGGTGAGGAACCCCCTGCAATAAATATCTGGATGCAGACTGCCTCGGAGCCACTTCTGAAAGTTAGACAGACCAAAGGAGAATCTGGGGGTCCTGTGGAAGAACCAAGAAGCCACAAAATAAGCTACGGAGCTTTCAGAGTAAGGAGGGGACTCGGTGGTTACCCAGTGTAGCCCCCGCCCCGCACCACTTTATAGAGCAGGAAAAACTGGGACCAAGACCCCACAGTTCATTGGTGGTAGCTCCAGCACTGGAACCTGATCTCCTTACTCTCTTTCCAAGGCCCCTACCCGCTCCAGGGCTGAAGGGAAGCAGAATTATGTTCTTCACATTTTCCCTATCATTGTTATAAATAGAATGAAAAAGCCTAGCTTCCCTTCAGCGAGTTCTGGCTATATGACAGACCCAGTGCTAGGTGGTTTACATGTATTATCTTATCTCAGAGCAACTATTTTAAATATTATTTATCCCCATTTTATTTTTTATTTTTATTTTTTTTTACTGGGAGGTCCCGGGAATTGAACCCAGGTCCCTCCATATGGGAGACGGACGCCCAACCGTTTGAGCCACATCCGTCCCCCAATCCCCATTTTAAACCTGGGGAAACTGAGGATGTTTGCCTTAGATCAACCAGCTACTGAGCAATGAGGCCCAGATTCTACCTCAGACTGTCGGATTCTGTAGCTCGTGTGTTAATAGCTCTTCTCAAGTCTTTCCTGCCTGGCCTTTCCAGATCTCAGAGGACAGGGCTTCTAGGTGAAAATGCGCCTCCCAGGCCTCCTGCAGGCTGAGGCCTGGGCGCCCGTCTTAGTTTTCCAGGCTGCTATGACAAATGCAGCACAACGGGTTGCCTTAAACAACGAGCTTTTATTGTCTCACACTTTGGAAGGCAAAAAGCACAAGACCAAGATGTTGCCCAGGCGAGGAGGCTCTTTGCGGGAGCTGGTGGGGCTCCAGGGCAGCTCACCCGTCGCATGGCAAGGTCCTTGGTCTCCTCCTGGGGCCCCCTCTGACCTCTGGCTTCTATGTCTTCTGCCTTCTCCCAGTTTCTGGTTTCTACTGACGGACGGCATCAGAATTTCCTGCTTTACGGCGTCTGGTCTGTGGATTAAGACCCACCCTCATTCCATTTGGCCATACTTTCACAGTAACAGCTTCAGAAGGTCCTGTTTGCAAATGGGCTCACACCCACAGGGACTAGTCAAGATGAAGGACATGTCTTCTGCTGGGGCCCATGATTGCACCTACCACAGCAACTGAAGGAAGTGGTGCCGGGGCTGGAGAGCGCAGAGAGCCTGGGTGGGGCTGTCATCCCAGAGGCAGGAGACAAGGTGGCCCAAAAGCCAAAAGCACAGGGAGGACCCAGCAGGCAGATTCCTGACTCGCTTTCCACTTTCCGGGCAGGCTGCTGGCTTTAGGGCCCAGAGGGGGAAGGTAAGAGACCAGACTTGTAAAGGAAGAGAGCAGCCCCTTAGCATTCACAGCAGTTTACTTTTTTTTTTACTTTGTTTTGTACATTTAATAATTGAAAATATAAACAATTAAAAACTAAAAAGTAAACACAGATGAATAAATATATACATTTCTCCATTAAATGTAATGGATACATATAAATTTTTTTTTGAATCAAGCAATATATTACACAATATATTTGGTTCATAGTAACGCATTCATGCAGTATTTGTCCTTTTGTGTCTGCTTGCTTCACTCAGTATAATGTCCTCCAGGTTCATCCATGTTGTCATATGCTTTACGACTTCATTTCTTCTTACAGCTGCATAATATTCTATCGTGTGACTAGACCAGAGTTTGTTTATCCATTCATCTGTTGATGGACACCTGGGTTGTTTCCAACTTTTGGCAATGGTGAATAATGTTGCTATGAACATCGGTGTGCAGATGTCTGTTTGTGTCACTGCTCTCAGTTCTTCTGGGTATATACCCAGTAGTGGTATTGCAGGGTCACGTGGCAAGTCTGTATTCAACTTCTTTAGGAACTGCCAAACAGTCCTCCACAGTGGCTGTATCATTCTGCATTCCCACCAAAAGTGAATAAGTGTTCCTATCTCTCCCCATCCTCTCTAACACTTGTAGTTCTCTGTCTTTTTAATACTGGATATTCTGATAGGTGTGAAATGATATCTCATTGTAGTTTTGATTTGCATTTCCCTAATCATGAGTGATGTTGAGCATTTCTTCATGTGTTTTTTGCCATTTGTATTTCTTCTTTGGAGAAATGTCTATTCAAGTCTTTCGCCCATTTTTTAATTGGGTCCTTTGTCTTTTTATTGTTGAGTTGTGACATCTATTTATATATCCTGGATATTAAACCCTTATCAGATAAGTGATTTCCAAATATTTTTTCCCATTGAGTTGGCTGCCTTTTCACCCTTCTGACAAAGTCCTGTGAGGTGCAAAAGTGTTTAATTTTGAGGAGGTCCCATTTATCTATTTTTTTTCTTTTGTTGCACGTGCTTTGGGTGTATGGTCCAAGAAACCACCACCTGCTACAAGGTCTTGAAGATGTTTCCCTACATTTTCTTCTAGTAGTTTTATGGTCCTGGCTTTTATATTTAGAACTTTGATCCATTTTGAGTTGATTCTTGTATAGGGGGTGAGAT
>JAQZBX010050260.1:0-19707 GCA_029593785.1 Cabassous unicinctus | reverse complement strand
GGAAAAAAAAAAAAAAAAAACTTGAAAATTGGGGTTATGTTCATTTATACATGCTAATTTATTGCAAATGCTTTTATTTAAACCAGAATTAGTTAACAAATTCTTATTAAAACTTTAATTGGTGTCAAAGTTGAGTACATTATAAGTTTAAAAAAAAAAAAAAAGTGAAACCTAAGGGGCCAATGTTAAAAAGATGCTGTTACTTTGGGTGAAATATGGTACTCCAACTACTTCCCCAAACCGGTTACCTACAATTCAATTAACCAAAACTTGTTTGGGATTTTTTGTTTTGTCGGGTATACGGGGAAGTGCAGTCCATACACCAAGTAAAAATGCTTCACCAGTCACTTAATGAGAAGATGCTGCTGCTTGCAGAAATGTCGCAACTGCTCAAAAATAACAAAACAAAAAATAATCCTCCCAAAATGCCTACCACAAATGTTTTGCAGAATACACAGAGCAAAATACTTAAATAAGAGATTGTTTTAGCAAAAAGAATTGTGGGTTAGTACTGCCTTCTTATTGTCCTATAAATCACTCAGAAAAATCTGTGGTGTTGGAAAGACCACCGAGTGCAAATATTCCTTTGGATATACTCATCTAGGGTTCAATACAAAATTAGGTTGTCCTGGATATTTCTAAGGCTACATTTACAGATGCCATTAAACACTGGAAGAGAGTTAAGAATAGATAACCAAACTGATAACTTGAAACGGACACACGGGGAACTAAAATAAGTATGTCCTCATCCCCTTTAATCAACTCTTCTAACTGATTAAGCAAAAACAGACAAGTCTAGGTAGGCAAGTCCTGGAACCACAAATTATTTTTCCGCCACGGTAAAGAAGTATCCAGGGTCTGATACTTTAAGCCAGGATGCCCGAAAAGCACGTGTCCTACTTTGGGTTTCTGGAACTTCCCAGGAAGCATTTGTTCCGGAGTAAAACTCCATCACCCTCTGCCTGCATAACTCTGAAGAATAGGAAGTACGAGCTAGAATGGGAAAACTCCGGGCTTCAGAGACCGGGAAATTCCCTGGAGTAGGAGACATGGAGACGAGCCCTCCAAAGTCCGGCTGCAGCCCCAGCCCGCTCACCTCCGCCGCGGGGATGTTGACCACGCCGGTGGAGCGCCGCTTCTCCCGCAGCTTCCTCTTTTCGATCTGCCCCTTGCCTTTCCTAGCACTGGGGCCCGAGCTCTTGCCCTTCTCCGAAGGGCTGTCGGGCTCCTCCACGTCGCCCCGGAGGGGCGGTGTCCCCGAGCCGCCGGCGGCGGGGGGCTCGTCCTCCGGCCTCCGCGGGCCGGGGACTGCGCGGGCTAGCGCCGCGGGGCCGACCGCGCAGTTCACGCCCCCTGGGCCCGGGGCGGCAGGTGCGGCCGCGCCGGCCGGGAGATTGTTGTTGAGCTCTTTGGCCACGGCGCCCGCCGAGATACTCAGCGCCCCCGGCGGGGGCTTCCCGGAGGCTTCGCTGCCGCTCCCGCCCGAGGCCGCCGAGCTGGGGGCGTTCAGCTTGGCGCGCATCTTCTCGCGCTTCGCCTTCCACTCCTCCAGGAAGTCTGTGGTGCTGCCGCTGCCGCCGGTCCGGTAGCCACCGGTCGCCATATTCCCAGCGGGGCCAGGCGGGTTCTCACCTCAGGCCTCTCCCCGACTCCCCCGGCTCCGACCTCCGCCGCCTCTTTCTTCCCGCAGCCGAGAAGAGGCTAGGGAACGACCCCCGGGGGTGGCGATGCGGGGGCGGCCGCGGCTCCCCCAGCCACCGGCGGGTCTGAGAGGAAACACAAAAGGGGGGCGGGAAAGGGAAACTTTAGGTCCTCGTCCGGCCCGGGAGTCTGCCCTCGAAGACACCCCCTCTCCCAGGGAGCGCCCACTTCTCTCCCGCGGCGGACCGCTGCCAACTCCCCACCCAGCAAAGTTTCTGCGGAGCACCTACACCGCGGGGAAAGGGGAGTCGCCGGCTTCGAGGGGAGGGGAGAGAAATGACCCCACCCCCGGGGACCCGGCCCGCCCACCCCATCCCATCCCCACCAGGGTCCGCGCCTGCGGCGGTCGGGGGACTCCAGCCAGACCCGCCACCTGTCTGCCCGTCCCGCCGCCGGTCCGCATCCCGCCAACACCACCCCCATCCCGGGAGAGGCGCGGAGCTGGAGGGAGCAGGGATCCGTGCAGGCACACCAGCTGTACGGCCGAGCCGGGCAGGGCGCGAGCGCCTACTCGAGCCGGGGCACCCCCTTACCTCAGAGGAGTTTGAGGATAATGAGGTGCGAGGCTGGGCAATGAATGCCCAGGTGAGCCGAAGCGGCCGCGGAGTCCCCAGCCCGCGCGAAACGAGCCGCAGCAAACTCGCTGTCCCGAGCTAGCTGCTCTCAGGGAGTAGGAGGGAGGGACGGTGAGGGGGGCGGGAGGGGAGCCGAGCGGCGCCGAAGCGAGGGCGGAAAAAGCCGAGGCGGCGCTCAAGGGGCGCGGCGCCGGGGATTTGGAGTGGGGCGGGGAGGGTGTCGCACCCGCCGACGCCCCGCCCCCGGCGCTCAGGTGCGCGGCGCGGCGTCCCTCCCACCACTGCTGCCCGCCCTGCGTCCGCAGCCGCGGGTCCAGCGCCAGCAGCCCACCGCCTGCCGCCAGCGGATGGGACCGCACATTCCTGAGCCCGCCGCCTCTGGGCTCCGTGTCTCTCCGTGCCTCCGACTCCCGTGCTGGAGCGGCCCTGCTTCCCTCCGCCTCTCGCGTCTCCCACCACTCTTTTAAGTACATGACCATATTCTAGGGAAAGTTCGAAATACTGGTGGCTGAGGGGGAAAGTGCAATCAACTGGTGATGATTCACAGCCTGAATAGCCAGGATGGGGAAACAGCCATGCATCCCTTTTCCTCATCCTGGTCCGCTGCCCCCTTTCTAGTACTAGGGTGTACTAGAAAGAAAGGAAACAAACCCAGTACCGTCCTTCTACGATGAGTCCTTGAGCTCTTGGTGAAAAACTTGGCCATACGGAGAGACTTAAATTGTCAGCGAATTATCAAGGGTTTACAATGGTTTAGGCTTGCAAGTGAAAATTAAAAACTCGTTCCGACAGTGTGTTGTATTGGCAATCCCAGTCCTATTTGGAAATTTCTGCTTAACCTTATCTCTACATCTCCTCTTTACAGAAACTGAATTTAGCAGCATAACTCCCTACAAGTACTAAACCTGTATTTATGCTAATTTGAGATGAGCTGTGGGGGTGATTGTCTCAATTTTTCCATCCTTAACATGCAAATCTTATGCTCAGATGCAAGTCATCTAATATTTCTGAAATAGGGCTGGTTGGGCTGCCACTGGCAAAACACCTGAAGAGACTGACCTCACTATATCCAAGTAATGCTAGAGCACATCATTGTCAGGGTATAAATGCCAGTTCACCATTTTGTAAAAGGTAGGAGAGCCCTGAGTCACACTATTACCTATCACAAATTTTTCTTTCCTATTTAGTATGCTTATTTTGCCCAGGTGGCACATTGTGGGTGGGCAGTGTGTGCCTGCAACAGGAATTGTGACAAGAGAAAGTGATTCACATACTATTTATTTCTCAGAGGAAAGGTCACACAGTTCTGATTTTTGGTCTGACTTTTGGAGTAAACATATCTATAACCAGAAAAGAACTCTGGAAAAATCCTTGGAAAAATAATGGGAATAGGTTTAAAAGGCTGAGTGGCTGTTTGTCTAGCTGGTACCAACCTGGATGCCATATCTGAAATTTCTCAATTACAGATTCATTATTTTGTTTTCTGGGTTGGGGGGTGGGGGGAATATGGTAGGAATGGTTGGGCCTTAAACATATTCACATTAATATGCTTTGTAACACCATGTAGTGCAAAGAACATGTATATTCAGCGTAGATGCAAATGTGTTAAGTAACTGAGCAATCTTAGGCAAGTTCTCTGAAACTCAGCTTTCTTTACTATAAAATCAGCAATAACAACATATATTTTTGAGCTATTATAAGAATTAAGTGACACCACATTAAAGTATGCTTGGTGCAAGGAAGGGGCTCAGTAGATATAGTCCCTTCTCCTAGTAATAGGATGTCAAGGTTAGAGGCCTGGGTCTCTAAGATGCTGTTGGGGAGAGGCAGCCAAAAAGATTTTAGTGAATATACAATATTAACTTGAGAAGAATAGACTTTGAATGAACTAGGATAGCATTTGTGCCACATAAATGGAACACTGCATCCCTTAGACCAGTTTTCTTAGTTTTAGGTTCTGAGTCAGGAATGTTGGCTACTAATGACTTGTGTGGCTTTGAGCAAGTTGCTTAACTTTTGTGCCTTTTTACTTATATATATATATAAAATGGGAATAATAATACTTCCTACATATTGAGTGTTGTGAAAGTGCCTGAGGTTCTTAGATAAAAGGTAATATTTGAGTACCAGAGAAGTTATTAATCTATAAAGTGCCCTAGGAACCATGGATGAAAGAGATTATTGAGGTACAAAGCACTATGTATTATTATTGTTTTCATTTATTATACCTTTTGTCTTTTACCTTACTATTCTCAATATTCCCAGATATATTCACAGTCTACTTCTAACATTGCACCAGGATAATTAACTGAGTCATTCCTAAATGCAATATATGTACATATCCTTAATCTTTATGTATAGCATTCTGATGAAATAATCCTCAAAGACTCAGAGCTTGGTTTCTCAACCTTGGCATTATTGACATTTTCAGCTGGATAATTCTTTGTTGGGGGGGGGTGTACTATACTGTGCATTGTAGGATGTTTAGCATTATCTTTGTCCTCTACTCAGCTGAGACAACCAAAATTGTCTCCAGACATTGCCAAATTTCCCCAGGGGGATAGGGGTTGTGAAATCATCCCAAGTTAAGGACTTCTGAGCTTGCCCAAAACAACTAATTTTGGTGACCTACTTGATGTTAATAAAGGGAAATACGATGATGCTAGCAAAACAAATAAAAAGATTTTAATATGTCAGAGTGATACTTCTTCTAAATGTTATCTTAATGTTTTCCAAACAGTGAATTAGTTATATGTGAAATGGCCTGTTTGTCTGTGTTGAAATAATAGTATATTGGGAAATAGCCACTCTGCCTTCAATGCAAATATTTCTGAAGCATATGCAATCCATCTTCTTTAAAAAAAAAAAAAATTATTGAAATATATCATTCATGAACATACACAAGCAACAAGTATTCAATAAACATTGTGAACTTACAAAACAAACATGCATAACATCATACAGGGCTCCCACACATCACCCCACCACAAATACTTTGCATTGTTGTGAAATATTTGTTAACAAATTATGAAAGAGCATCATCCAAGTATTACTACTACTAACTATAGTCCGTATCTGACTCCCCTATACTTTTTTTTTAAAGGATTTATTTATTTAATTACTTTTATCCATTTTTACCCCCCTTTTCTGCTGTTCCTGTGTCCATTTGCTGGGCAACTCTCTCTGTCTGCTTCCCGCCCTCTCCCCCCATCCCTCCACCCCCCCACCCCCATCCTCATCCTTACCTGGAATTCAATCCTCGGAACCTCTGATGTGGGAAAGAGGAGTCCTACCACCTGCACCATCTTAGTTCCTGGTTTTTCAGTGCGTCTTGTCTTGGCTCTCCCTTGTTTCACTCTTCTGTTACATCATCATCTTGCTGTGTGGCTCATGGGGCCTGGTGGTGCACCCACGCACGGGGCCTGGGGGGCTCACTTGCTTGCTGGGCCTGACAGCGTACCCACACACGGGGCCTGGTGGCCCATGCACCTTGGTGGCCCACGCACCTTCTATATTTTTCTTTTTTTAAATTTTTACCAGGAGGTCCAGGGGATCGAACCCAGGTCCCTCCATATGGAAGACAGACGCCCAACCATTTGAGCCACATCCGTCCCCCTGCTATTTCTCTTAAGGTTGACCAAAGATACTTAGAATCACAGTCATTTCCAATACAGGATGGTCATATTATCAGGCTTAGTTTATCACCAGCATTCTAAAAACCAGACCTAGGGAGAAAAACTAGGTCTGGGGACACATGCATGGTTTCTAATATAGCGAATGTTTAGCCTACCCTGATTATCACAAAATCAGGACAGCGAGAATATTCGCATTTCTTTTTCTTTTTAAATCAAAATAACACATATATAGTTTTAAAAGTCAAATACTTTAGTCTAAAAGGGTTATAACAAAAACAGCAATCCCTACTCACCCTCCCCACTATCCAGAGCCCTTCCCAGAACATTGAACTATTTTAGATGTTTTTGCTAATAAAGCTCTTCATAATTATTTTTATTTTTTTTAAGATTTTAAAAAATTTATTCCCCCTCCTCCCTCCACCCTCCCCTCCATTGTTTTTGCACTCACTGTCTGCTCCCTGTGTCCATTCGCTGAGTGCTCTCTGTGTCTGCTTGTCTTCTCTTCTCTTCTCTTTAGGAGGCACTGGGAACTGATCCTGGGACCTCCGATGTAGAAGAGAGGCACTCAATCGCTTGAACCACCTCAGCTCCCTGGTTTGTTGTGTCTCTCCTCTTTGTCTCTTTTTGTTGCACCAGCTCTCCGCACGGGCCAGCTCACCTTCAGCAGGAGGCCCTGGGAAATCAACCCGGGACCTCCCATATGATAGACAGGATCCTAATCACTTGAGCCACATCTGCTTCCCCATAATTATTTTTAATATGCTTGTCTGCTATGCTTCTTGATTCTTTTTATTTGAAGACATCTTTTACTGACTTCATGCAATAGAAGAGGATTTAGCTCTCTTACACCAACTACCCATAAACTTTTCTTACTCCTAAATTTCCATTTTATTTATGTCACAAATTTTATTTAATGAACTTTGTGTTTATAGTATTATAACTATGCAAATATTGTTCACAGCTAAGCCATATAGTATACTATGATTGCACTTTTTAAAAATAACTCTTTTTCCTTGTATAGCTATTTATTTTTCCTGGAGTTAAAACGTGCCTCTTAGTTGTCATTTGCATATACTTCTATATACCAGTCACAAATTTATACCCAAATTCTCCTCTTCTCAATGCAGTTAAACACATTGGGTAATCTATCAGTCTATTCTTTTTCTTGGAGCATCTCTTCTGGACTCTTCCATCTCCTATCTCCTACTCCAGTCTGGATGGTTAGTCTCAAGGCCAGCTGCTCAGTAGTCATCCTGGGATTTTGCTTCCCTAACATCTTGTAAAATTCCTTTCTAGTATGGACCCCTTGTTTCCTGAATCCCACATTTTCCTCTCCCCCGCCCCCTCCATTATAGTGGAGTACATCCTCCAATATACTCTGGAGATAGGGTAACACATTCTTGGAGACCTTGTGTGTTGAGAAATGTTTTTAATTTATCTTTGCACTTGATTAATAGTTTGGTGCAATATAGAACTCTAGGTTGGAAATCATTTTCCTTCAGAATCTTAAAGACATTGCTATATTGTCTTCTAATTTCCAAAGTTGCTGTTTTAAAGATATGTGGCATTCTGATGCCTTTGTCTTTTCTCCTGGAATTTCTTGAATCTTCTTGCCCAGACCTCCTGAAATATCTTGAATAAATGCCCTGACTTGGTCTTTTTCATTATTTTTTTAAGCACTCAGTGGGTCGTTTCATCAATCTATCTGCTCTTCAATTGGAAAATTTCCTTATCCTATCTCTTTGACAATTCTTCCCTCCCATTTTCTCTGTTCTATCTTTCTGGAACTCCTCTTAAGTAGATGCTGAACTTCTAGGAGTTCTCTAATAAATGTTTTTCTTTTCTCTTCTATTTTTCATCTCTTTGGTATGTTATTCTACTTTCAGGTAAGTTTCCTCCACCAACCTTTCTAATGAATTTTCTGGTTCTGCCACCATGGTTTTTCTAAGATCTCATTTTTGTTTCTAAATTTTCCTTCTCCATAGCATCTTGTTCTTGTGTGTCACAGATCTAACATCTTTTCTCTCCCTGAGAATTTTTTTTTAAACTTTTCTTCTTGTGTCTTTTGCCTATGTATTCCTTTTTTCTTTTTATTTTAATTTTCATCTTTCATGTTTGAGGATTTCCTCATCAGTCTGCTGTTCATTCATATTTTAGATTGAAACACTGAAAAGCTGATTGGATGCTCTTTGTGAAAGGTCAGGTTTGTTGACTGATAGGCCTGATTTAGGGAACTGGTATTTGGACACAGGCATTTTGTGGAGAGTTGTGTCAAATGTCAGCATTTATGTGGCTTTTCTCTTGGCCTGACCATTTTCCCAAAAGAAACTGTTTCTCTCTGCCTGTGTTGCCAGTTGCCAATTGTGTCAACCAGGGGAAGGAAACTGGTGGGGGTGAACTCATTACTCAATATACAGTTTTTCATTCGGTCCCTATGTTCAGTTTACCCTGTGTACCCAATTTCAGTGCATTTGTGATTCAACATCTGCGAGGTTCAAAAAGGATTATTTCTCATTGGTTTTGTCTCCTATAGGTGGTTAGAATTCACCTTTCTATGCTAAAGTCTATCTGATTTCAATCTTCCAAAATTTTGTTTACTTATCTTCTCATCTCTCTTCTTTGTTCTTTCTCACTTATTGCCTTACTTGTCTCCTAGTGGTTTCTTAGAGATAGACATAAATGTTCATTCTGTTATGTTTAACAGGAAGGCCCATCCATCCATTTTGCAGATTAACAGATAATTTGAAATATATTCTGTGATAAGACCAGAATAGTAAAAACCTCCTCATCTTATTTCCCTCCTCTTTGAACTACATCATAAACCCATATAGATTAACACTCTAAGAAAGAGCTCTATGAAATGTGTTATCATATCTTCTGTAGGCCATATTAGATGATGTGGCTCATTACTAATTATAATGTCCTATTATGAAACTCCTAGGGAAAAATTCTTTCTGATGTCAGTATTAAGAATAGCTGTAGGGGAGCAGATGTGGCTCAAGCAGTTGGGCACCTGCTTCCAACATGGGAGGTCCCAGGTTCAGTTCCTGGTGCCTCCTGGAAAAACAAACAAACAACAAGCAAAACAAATGAGAAAAAAAAACAACAACCCAGAGGAGCCAACCTGGCTCAGTGATTGAGTGCCGCTTTCAACATACAATGTCCTGGGTTCAATCCCAACCCCTGGTACCTCAAAAACAAAACAAAACAAAAAAAAACAATAGTATTTCTCCTTTGCAGCTGTTTTTGTTTTTGTTGTTGTTTTGGGATTTTTTTTTTTCAGTCATAGTAAAACTATGAATTATGTAACTAGGGCATTTACCCTTTTCCAATTGACTGCAGGTTATTTAGGACCTGTCCATAGAAGATCTAGGTTTTGTGGCTTCTGAAGCTTATACAATTTGGGGAACCTTCTTTAAGAAATGTAATGGATAAGAAAATAATATTTAAAATGAGCAAGACATCAACAAATATTATAAATGTTAACAAATTGACAAATAACATAAACATTACCCAAAAAAAACCCAGAAAAATAAGCCAAGTTATGCAGTAATTTACTTTCTGACATAATTCTATAATACTAGTTTACCTGCATTTTTATTAGTGATAGACGGGATGCATAAAATATCTGACTTCACACACAGAAGTATCCACTATCTGCAGTATAAATATGTAAGTGCGTTGACCACAAACACAGGAATTCTAATGTTTTCTATTTCATACCAATCTCATCAAAAAAAGAAAATGTATAGTGCATTTATAATTGTATACCATAATGTTAACAAATATATTCCTGAAAGAAAAGAACTTCCATTTTGAGTAGGTACCAATGAAAATGGAATTATGTGCTTATAACTTTACATGTCTGATAATTGGAAGAATTTCCCATAGACTGGCTTTAATGCCATCACACTGTAAACAACACCAAAAGGAGCAACCTCCTAGTTACTGCAATAAACTAACTTCCCGGTCACTCCTACTTATTGAAGACCTT
The DNA here is from genome assembly GCA_029593785.1 of Cabassous unicinctus. NCBI lineage: Eukaryota > Metazoa > Chordata > Mammalia > Cingulata > Chlamyphoridae > Cabassous > Cabassous unicinctus. Next base: position 9,802 of record JAQZBX010050260.1, on the reverse strand, counting down.
AGCTCCTGTCTTCCTCTCTGTTTATGTCCAGTACTTGATGATAGCATTCACAATGATAATGTTAGTCTCTTGACTTTGTCATCTGGAAAGTCACCTCCAACAGCTCAGTTTCAAATGTCCCATTTTCCAACCACTATCTCCTGCCCCTCCAGCACATTTACTGTGAATCCCCTACTACAACCATTTTTCAACCTATTGATTTTCCCAGTTTTTCATTATCTATCATTCCTTTTCATGTCTTAACTTCCTTACTCAGTTTGTACCTACACAGCTAAATAAGATTAGTCACAAGCATGTATGCCATGCTTCCTAACCTGATTTTACGTGCATGATAATAATCTTAACTGAGCAGTCCACACTGTCTGGCTATTTTACAATCCTAGTAAGCCTATGATTCACATAGGTGATTTAAACTTCCAATACCTCCTCAGCCCAAACTCACTTTCAGTTGAATTTGCCTTCATACTTGATTGATTAAGTAGGACCAATCATAATGGAACTCCTTATCTTCCCAAGACAGCTCTATCCACCTTCCTTCATCTGAATCTACAATCTACCTTTTTTCTTTTAGATAATGTTCTCTGTTTCTCTCAATGTCAGTTCTGCCCCATGTGTCTTTCCCCTTTCAGGCACTGTGCTCCTGCAGTTATACTCCCTTTCTCTTATGCATAATCAGTTTCCCCTCTATTAAATAATTCCCTTCAGCATACAAATGAACTCTAGTATATCCCCTCTGTATTCATTTTCTATTTGCTTCTGTAACAAATTACCACAAATTTAACAGCTTAAAAAACAAAATTTTTATTATCTTACAGTTGTGTAGAAGTCCAACATGGGTCTCACTGGACTAAAATAAAGGTGCCAGCAGAGCTGCATTCCTTTCTGGAGGCTCTTGAGGAGAATCATTTCCTTGCCCTTTCCACCTTCTAGAGAAAGGGTTCTTAACCAGGGGTCCATGAGTTTGAATTGAAATTCAAAAAAACATTATTCATGTGGGGACGTGTTGGTGTGCGTATGATATATTTATAAATAATACAGTGTGGTGTGGACTTAGTAAGGGGTCTGTGGTTTTCACCTGACTGGCAATGGGGTCTGTGGAACAAAAAGTGTTAAAAACCCCTGTTCTAGGTGATTATTTCAAATCCCATGACTTTAAAACCATGAGATGACACCCAAATTTATGCCTCAAACTGACCTTTTCTTCCCTCCATACTCTCATGTCCTATTTGCCCATACTCTCATGTCCTATTTGTGGACATAGTAAGGAGTCTGTGGTTTTCACCTGACTGGTAAAGGGGTCCATGGAACAAAAAAGGTTAAGAACCCCCGATCTAATTGTTCAAGTGAAAACTTAGGTGGTTCCCATTCCAAAATATGTCCAATCTTCACAGCAGCCAGAATGATCTTCTCAAAATATAATAGGGAAACGGATATGGCTCAAGCGATTGGGCTCCTGTCTACCATATAGGAGGTCCAGGGTTCAATTCCCAGGGCCTCCTGGTGAAAGGCAAGCTGGCCCAAGTGGAGAGCTGGCCCATGCGGAGTGCTGGTCCGCACAGGAGTGCTGGCCCATGCAGAGAACTGGCGCAGCAAGATGATACAACAAAAAGAGACACAGAGGAGAGACAATAAGAGATGCAGCAGACCAGGGAACTGAGGTGGTACAAGAGATTGAGCACCTCTCTCCCACTCCGGAAAGTCCCAGGATTGGTTCCCGGTGCCATCTAGAGAGAAGACAAACAGACACAGAAGAATACACAGAAAGCAGACAGCAAGTGCAAAAACAACAAGGGCGGGGGAGAAATAAAAATAAATCTTAAAAAAAATATATAGATAGATAGATAGATAGATAGATAGATAATATAGATATATATAGATATATATAAAATAAGACCATGTCACTCCCCTGCCCTCAATGCTCTATAACTTCCTATTTCATTTTAAATAAAATCCAAACTCCTTATAATGGTCTTCAAGCATCTACATGATCTGATTCCTGCCTTCACCTTTGACTGATTGTTATGACTTTCCCCATTTTGTCCTTTTCCTAAAATATGCCAAGCTTATTCTTGCATTAGTGCTTCAGCACTTCCTGGAATGCTCTGCCCCCAGATCTAGCCATACCCACCTATCACTGAAGTCTCAGCTCAAATGTCACCTTCTGTTTTAGTTTGCCACAGGGCTGTTGATGCAAAGTACCAGAAATGTGTTGGCTTTTATAAAGGCGATTTATTTGGGGTAAAAGTTTACAGTTCCAAGGCTGTGAAAAGTCCAATTCAAGGTGCTTTCTTACCAAAGTCAACTACTGTTGATCCTGGCGTTGTTGCCACACAGTGAAGCAAGATGGCCACCAATCTCTGCAAAGGTCTCTATCTTCCCCTCCAGAATCTACCATCACTTAGAGCTCAGCTTTGAGCAACGAGGCATAGGGCTTGTCTCTTTCCAGGCCTATATCAGTCTCATCTGTTCTACTCTCTTCCCAAGTTCAGCTGTAAGCCATATCAGGCATATAGCAGGACTAATCTCTTGAGCTGCTCCATGGGCCCAGCCTCTTGGGGGCTTCATGCTTAATCAACCCTCTTTCTCACATTGCAGAATCACATATGCAGGATCCCTTTTTCCTTTCTGTCTGAGTCTCTGTGTCTCTCTTTATATCAGACTCAGCAAGAGGGCAGAGACTCAACATGAATCAAGCCTCACTGAATCCAGTCAAATAGGTCTCACACACAGGAATGGATTAGTTTACTAATATATTCTTTCTCTTTTTGGGATTCATAAAATAATCTCAAACTGCCACACCTCCCAAAGAAAGCTTTCCCTGACCTCCCAATCTAAGAAAACATAATTCCCCACTTTGACACTCAATCACTATCCTATTTCCTTGTTTTAAATAATATTTATCACTATGGGAAATTATCTCATCCATTTATGTTTATTAAGAGTCTCCATCATCCTAGAATATAAACATACTGAAACAGACTTCTTGCCTTTTGTCTTCACAATTGTACCCCAACACCAGTAACTCCCAGTAAACTTTAAGCATTCAAGTTAATCTGAGTTCTGTGGATGGATTTGAAAGGGCCTGCAAATCAAGTAGGGAAAAAAGGTCTTTTTTCCCCCCTTCATTTTCTTCTTGTTGATTTGAAATTTGTCTGAATATAAAGAAAATTCTTTATAATGTCAAATTATGACTTAGGGAAAGTGGATGTGGCTCAAGTGATTGGGCTCCTGCCTACCACATGGGAGGTCCCTGGTTCGGTTCCCCATGCCTCCTAAAGAAGACAGCGAGCTGGCATGACAGGCGGACACAGCAAACTGACACAACAAGAGACACAAGAAGAAAAACATAATGAGAGACACAACAAAGCAGGGAATGGAGGTGGCTTAAGTGATTAGGCACCTCCTACCATATCAGAGGTCCTGGGTTCGGTTCCCAGTGCCTCCTAAAGAAACAAAAGAAGACAAACAGACATAGCAAATGCAAACATCAAGGAGGTGGGGAGAGAGAAATAAATCTAAAAAAAAAATTGTGACTTAGTGGACTACTAAACAGGGTCACATAGCATATAATTTTCATATCATTTTATGCTATGTATTGCTAGGAATGTAACATGCTGCTATTATAATAATGGACATCTGCCTTTGTTTTCATCAAGCCTAGCTTAAGATGGAAAACAAAAGAAAGAGAGAGAGAGAGAGGGAGGGAGGGAAGGAGGAGAGAAAGAAAGGAAGAATGGAAAAGAAAGAAAGAAATTACAGTATAGGGTTGTGGTACTTGGGTTCCTAATCTGCTCAAGCACTTTCTAGTCATGTGACCTTGAGCAAATTGCTTAAATTCTCTGCCGCCAATATTTACTTCACAGGATATTGGGGGTGTTAAATGAGATTTATCCTTTGGATTTGCTTTTGGCATAACCATTGAATAGCACTTTTTATATGGAGAGATTCTTGCCAGTGAGAATCTGATTCCAACAAAGCTGAAAGGACATCTTACATCTTATAATTACACAGAAAAAGTAGAAAATATGGTGAGGGGAGGGGCTTCTTGATGATATCAGACAGACAGAAACATCCTAAACAAAACACCAACATAAAGCACAAAGATTGAACAATTTGTCTATGTGAAAAAAGTTCACTTTCACAAAGTGAAAAGACAAGCCTCAGAATGGGAATAGGAATTGGCAAGGCATATAACCAATAAAGAATTATCCAGAATATTAAATGTTGAAAGAATTCCTACACGATGAAAAAGACAAACCACTTTTAAAAAATGGTATAAGAATGTGATGAGTTAATTCACAGCAGCAGAAACAGAATGGCAAGTAAATACAGGTAAAGATGCTCAAAAAGAAAATGCCAAAATAAAACAAAATACACCATTTTATACCTATTATATTGTTAAAAGTTTAGGTCTGAAAATGCCAAAAGATGATGGGAAGATGGGAGGAAAATTCTTAGAAATAGTGTGTCTATAAATTGATCCAAAGATTTTGGAAAAGTTTCGGCAATACCTGGTTAAGTAAAAGATGTGATTTCTTGACAACCTAGCAACTGCACTTCTAGGTATCTATCCTAGAGACACTACCTCATGTACACAGGGACACATGGACGTAAATGTTGATTGCAGCACTGATTGTGATCGTGAAAAAAAATGGAAAAACTACCTGTAGTTAGTAGGAGAAAGGATCTACAAGTTAATAAAATAGAACATTTTACAACACCTCAAAAACATGATAAAAATACAGTTGCAAATGAATATGTAATGTATGATACCATTCCTATAAATTTCTAAAAAATATCAAAACAATAATATTGTTGACATATACAAAGTTTTGTAATAAAAGTACAAGTATACCAAATTCAGTTTAGTTACTTCTGAGGACAGATGGAGAGAAAAGAGATAGGCGCTGTGATATTGCTCTTATTTATAATGCTTAATTTCTTTAAAAAGAAAAGAGATCTGAGACAAATATTGCAAAATGATAACATTTGTTAAATCTTAGTGGGGTACAAGGGTGTTCATTATATTATTTCCTATACTTTTGTATGTTTGAACTAGTAAAATAGGGAATCAATAGATGGATCTGGAACCTGACAAGAAGTCCACGTGGACATCGATACGCCCAAGATGGCTGCTGGAAGACCCTCACAAAATTCTGCCATTCGAAGTGAGATTTTCTCCGGAAGCCAGGAGAAGCCCGGGATATTCTCCAGGCACATTATCATTGGGCCTTCCCGAGGGATTGATGGGTGGGTTAATCAATCAAAACAGCAAACAGCTGGGACTCCTCCCATGTCATTAGCAAAGGGGCGGAATAATTAATGGTTTAAAAAGCAAGCACAAAGGCCAAATCTCTCTCTCTCTCTCTTGCCTTTGGACCCCACTCTGGCCATCTTCACCCCCACCTGATCAATACGCAAGTAAAACCTGGGCATTTATAATCTATAATGGGAAATTGTAGTCTGTATATCAGTCCTCTTCATCACTCTTCAGTCCCTTCCTCTCTACCTGGGACCTGTGAACTGTTATTTTCTCCCCATTTCTCTCCCCTCCCTACCTTAATAAATTACTGGCCTAATCAACGTGACGTGCTCTTGAAATTTGTTTCCTGGAGTTTAGCCAAAGACCTAGACAAAATCCGGTTACAATACCAGAATTTAAAATAAATTTTAAAGGAAAATACCTGGGGTTGCCTAGATCTTTTTCATAAGAAGAGGTTTGATTTTAAAAGGCTGCAGCTTTAACAAAATTGTACTTGCCCCAACTTGTCTTGGAGCAACCTTAAAATGTCCCTAATTTTTTCCCAAGCAATAGAAGCCACAAAATTGGAGAAAAATTAATGATGCCACGTACCCAGGAAATATTTGAACTGTTTTGTGGTTTGGGGCAAAGGAAGAAAACTGAGGCCATACCAATTTCAAAAGGCACCATCCCTTCTAGAATCCCTGATCTTTCTTTTAACATCTGGATACTGATCACTAAACTGACTCCTAAACCACTTTTCCTTCAAGCAGGCAAACAACTGGACAAGTCTGGTGGTGTCTTTCATTTTAACCAGCTCCTCATTATCATTCTTCATTTGCACACTAGGGCCATCAAAGAAGTATTCCTATTTTTCTGATTCCCTTTTGTAATACTTATAATCCACTGTCATTTTTCAAAATGCTGGAAAAAATGTCTTAGAAAAGCAAAACTTTGTGTGGTAAGAATGTTTTCATTTTCTGGGCTCAGGGGGAAGCATCTGAGATGCTCATAATACACCTGATTTGGCTGCTTTGCTGAAGACACTCTACACATTGTTGTGACTCATTGCTGTTAGCATTAACAGGAATTGAACTGTGCCAGCAATTGTGAAAGGAGTCTTGTCCACTGCTGTGAAAGTCATTGACTTTATCAGAGCCTGGTCCTGACCTCAGTCTTTTCAAGAAATTTTGTCTAGAAAAGTGATTCAGAATAGGAAGCCCTTCTCTATTACACACAATTCACTGACTTTCCATGGAGCAAATCTTAAAGTACGTGATTAAACTTCATCCCAGGGATCAAACCCGGGTCCCTCCATATGGGAGTTGGATGCCCAACCATTTGAGCCACATCCGTCCCCCCATGCCTAAGTTTAAAAGAGAGAGAGAAAGGGAAGCCTGCTCAGAACAATTTAACGGGAAGGAGCTCATTCATGGTGTTGTTATATGGTAGATAGTTTTGACCATGAGTTTAAGGTAAATCTTTTGATTGAAGATGCTACTGAAAGCATATGGATGCTGCCAAAAGAAATACCCCATCAACTCTTACAGCTCAGCCACCATTTTAGGAAGTGGAGATCAGAAGCCAGCAATGACGCAAACTTTCAGATGTACAGTAAGGACTTTGTGCTTCGAAGCCCAATAAGAAAGTCTTATTAGTTCCTCTACAAGCAGAAATCTTCAATACCTAAAAGCACCACAGAATTCTTTTTAATGTTACTTCTGCTCATATGACTTTAAAATTGAAACATGAATTTATCATCTTTTTCAGCCCACAGAAAGTTTTGGTGATAATATAACTTCATCAAAGATGGTTCTACTGATTTACATGCAATGATAATAATGAGATATGAATTCAATTCAGTCTCTGAGTAAGTTCTTCGATCGCAATGGGTCAATGTTTTCAGCACTTCTTGCCCATGAAAAAAAAATTAAATCAACTGAATGACAAATGGCATAATCCAATTTCTTATTCAAATCAAAAGTAGCCTTTCACTAGAATTTACTATTGGGCAAAGTTAAGGCTGCCTTTTATTTTATCAACACACTTGGATTTAATTCAAATTGATGAAAATAATATTTTGCATAATAATACTCAGTAGTAATTTATTGTTTACCACAAGCTAGGCACTGTGCTAATCACTCATGTACAATATCTAAACAACCCTTATGAGGAGAGCACTAATATTACTTCCCTTTTACAGATCAGAAAAGGATTCCAGAGTCCATCCTTTTATTATATGTCAAAGGAATGTTCAATACAATAAAATAAAGTGAATGCAAAATACTTCTCTTAGTATCTCAGGGCTGCAGTAACGAAGTACCACCGGCTAGTTGGCTTAAACAACAGAAATTTAGTGTCTCACAATAATTTCTGGAAGCTAAGTCCGAAATCAAGGTGTCAGAAGGCCGTGCTTCCTCTTAAAAGGGGAGAATCGGTTCCATGCCTCTCCCCTAGCTTATAGTGGGTGGCTGGTAATTCGTGGCATTCCTTGGCTTGTAGTGGCATAATTCAATCTCTGCCTCTGTCACATGGTTCTTTCCCTCTCTCTCTCTTTGTTCCTTTCTCTCTCTCTCTTTTAATTTTTATTGTGGTAATATATATACAACATAAAATTTCCCATTTTAACCACTTTCAAGTATACAATTCAGTAATATTAATTAAATTCACAATGTTGTACAGGTATACCTCAGACATATTATGGGTTGGGTTCCTGGCCACCACAATAAAGTGAATATTTCAATAAAGCGAGTCATACAATTTTTGGGCTTCCCAGTGCATGTAAAACTTATGTTTACACTATACTATAGTCTGTTAAGTATGCTATAGAATTACATCTAAAAATAGTACATACCTTAATTAAAATGTGACACAGAGACGTGAAGTGAGCATGTGCTGTTAGAAAAATGGTGCCGATAAACTTGCTCTATGCAAGTTTGCCATAAATCCTCAATTTGTAAAAAATGCAATATCTGCAAAGCACAATAAAGTGAAGCACAATAAAATGACGTGTGTATGTACTTCCATCACTATCATCCATTACCAAAACTTTTTAATCATCCCAAACAGAAACTCTGTACCCATCAAGCATTAACTCCCCCTCCTCTCCCTCCTGGTAATTTGTAATCTACTTTCTGTTTTTATGGATTTGCTTATTCCAGGTGTTGCATATAAGTGAAATTATACAATATTTTTCATTTTGTGTCTGGCATATTTCAACCGATATGATGTCTTCAAGGTTCATCCATGTTGTAGCATATATCAGAATTTCAATACTTTTTTTAAATTTAATCCCCCCCCCCTTCATTGTTTGTGCTTGCTGTCTGCTTTCTGTGTCCATTCACTGTGTGCTCTCTGTGTCTACTCATCTTCTCTTTAGGAGGCACTGGGTACCGAACCTGGGACCTCCCATGTGGGAGAGTGGCACTCAATCGCTTGAGCCACCTCCACTCCCTGCTTTGTTGCCTCTCTCATTGTGCTTCCTCTTTGTGTCTCCTTGTTGCATCAGCTCGCCACACCAGCCTGTCGCACCAGTTCACTGTCTTGCTTGTCTTCTCCAGGAGGTATCGGGAACCAAACCTGGGACCTCCCATGGTAGGTGGGAACCCAATCACTTGAGCCACATTGGCTTCCCATTTCAATCCTTTTTACAACTGAATGACATTCCATTGTATGTATATACCATATTTTGGGTATCTGCTCATCTGGTGATAGGCATCTAGTCTGTCTCTCTGTCCAAATTTCCTCCTCTTATTAGGAGACACAAGTCAGATTAAGCCCCACCCTTAATCCAGTTTGGCCTCATCTTAACTAATAACATCTTCAAAGATCCTATTTATAAATAAATTCTCATCTACATGTTTTTGGGGGACATAATTCAATCCATAAGAATATTGGAGCTTAGTTTCCATTTATTTTTCTGTGAAAGATTTGATTTCATCAAAATTTTAGGGTTCTGTAACCAGTAAAAGATTAGAAAACCTGTCTAGACAAACCTCAAATTATGTAAAGGTGCTCAAGGAGGTGCTTCTTTTGTCTTTCCACCACAGTGTCTGTCAAACAGCAGGTGCTCTATAAATAAATGGTTGTCAAAAAGCACACAGTGGGGGCGGATGTGGCTCAGATGGTTGGGCGTCCATCTGCCATATGGAGGGACCTGGGTTCGATCCCCAGGACCTCCCGGTAAAATAAAAAAATATATATAGAAGGCGCATGGGCTGCCAGGCTCTGTGTGGCGGTGAGCCCCCAGGCCCCGGGAGCCATGCAGCAAGATGATGACGTAAAAGGAGAGAGACAAGACGAGATGCTCCGAAAGCTCCGAAAGCTCCAAACACCAGGAGCTGAGGTGGTACAGATGGCTAGAACACCTCTCTCCTACATTGGAGGTCTTCAGGATCGAATCCTGGTGAAGACTGGAGGAGGAGGATGAGAAGAGATGAAACAGACACAGAGAATTGCCCAGCGAATGGACACACACAAAAAAACAGCAAAATGGGGAAAGGGGGTTTAAAATGGATCAAGTAAATAAATAAATCTTAAAAAAAAAAAAAAGCACACAGT
>JAQZBX010050259.1:0-19716 GCA_029593785.1 Cabassous unicinctus | reverse complement strand
CTACATCTCTAAACCCATTGCCAGAAGTCTCCAAATTTCTCAGCAGCCCCAGGGCCACAGATCTTTTTGCTTTCCAACATGGCAAGTGAATTCCTGTCTCAGGGACTTCATGCTTCCTCTTCCCTCTGCCTAAAACCATTCTGCTCAGATGATTACTGGTTTCACACCTGGGCCTGGCAAAATTTCACCTTCTGAAAAACGAATTATTAATCATCCTATCTAAAATAGATCCTCTTATCATTATTTTCTTTATACCTTCACCCTGACTTTGCTTTTATTCATTGCAATCATCATCATCTGACTAGATGGATTAATATATATATATATTTATTTACTTAATTACAAATAGAAGATAAGTTCTATTAAGACAGTTTCCTTGTTTTCACAATTATGAACCCAAAATAGTGACTGCCCCAAAACTGGAATTGGATAAATATTTTTGAATGAATGAATGAATCAATGAATGAATGAATGGATCATGAAACTTGTGAAGCAAGTCTAATCACTTAGAAATGCACTGCATATCACTTCACCAAATAAATTACTGCCCAAATAAAAAATAAAAGTATAAGAAAATATTAAGACTCATTCAATGAAAAATAAAAAAGTGAACAGTTTTAGTGATTCTAAACTTTTGTGAAGACTTTCTAAACACACGAGTGACAGAATAAATTATTAAAATTAATGTTTCATTTCTTTATATGTTTATTTTTACTTTATTAGAGAAGTTGTGGGTTTACAGAACAATCATGAATAAAATACAGGATTCCCATACACCACTCCAATATCAACACCTTGTATTGGTGTGGAACATTTGTGGAGACAGGGAATGGGAAGTTAAGGCTTAAAATGTACAGTGTTCCTATTTGGAATGATGGAAATGTTTTGGTAAAATTAATATTTTTAACAAAATTGTTTTCAAGTTAAAATGGCATATAAACCTCCTCTCAGTCTGAGGCAGAGTGGGCATCACCATCTCAAAATCCTCAAGGTTGATTAATGAACATAAGTGGGGAATGCAACCATAGACCAAAGTAGACTTATTATTATAGTAGTAACAGAAGAACTTATAACTTAGATATAAAGATAGTGGTTACTAAAGATTCTGAGGGGAGGGTTAGGGAAGACTAGGTCAAACATAGGGTATTTTTAGGGAATTGGAATTGTTCTGCATGATATTGCAATAACAGATACAGGTCATTATACATTTTGTCAAAACCTATAAAATTGTGTAGGGCAAAGTATAAATCATAATGTCAACTAAAAACCATGCTTAGTAGCAGTGCTTCAAAATGTTTTCATCAGTTGGAACACACAGGATAAAAACACTTTGAAATCAAGTAGAAAACAAAGTTACATTGATTGTGAGTGACAGAATGAAGAGAATAATCAATAAACTAAGGAAGAGTGATAGAGAAGATTTGTAGGAGATCACCTTAATCCTAGTTGGGAAGACAGTCCTGAATAGTTGTGTAGTCTTTGACATTTAATTAGACACTGAATTTCAGATACTATAGATGTGAAAGATAAAAAAGAGCAATATCTCATCCAATTTTCTTGAAGATTAAATATATATATAGAAATTGATTCATATGTATTTAGACATCAAAATATGAAAGATGCTATATAAAAGTTAACTTATTTTTCAGATAAAATCTTATTGATGATGGTGAGATTTGTTTAAAATTTCATTCAACAATGCATTTAGCAGCAAAAAAGGAAATAATAAAAAAATCTGTAAGGAGCAAGCTGGAAGAATGCATTAGAAATGTCTAGTAATTTTTAAGCCATCTAATTACATACTGCTTCTAAGTCTCAGAGGGACTTCATTAACACAAAGCCTTCATCCACTGCCTAAATGGGCAGAGGGAAGTCCAGATGATGTCACTTCATTACATCTCCTTTATACTTAACTTCAGCTGAATTCAATTTCTCCATCTGAATGAGGCTCACAACCTCATGTGGTTTATTAACATTACTGCCTGTATTATTTCCCCTATCATCTTTTTTAAAGGAGAAAGCAAATGTTCTTTCTCTTTTGAGTCTTGTATATAACCCTTATTGAATGTCACATTTTAAGATATGTATTTTCAATTTTCAATTTTCTTGGTACAAATGAATATATATTCCTACTATATTGTCATATGATATATGGATTTTCTTAAGACTACAATTTTACAGAGGCAGAGTGACAGATTTTACTTTTACTGGCATTATCTCTGATGGTAGGAAAACACAAGAAACAAATGTGTGCATCATATTTATGTTTCCCAGAAGGAACTGACATTAGGAGGTTTAAGACACAAATTGAAGATTGTGGAGGTAGGGCTGTGTCCCTAAGAAAACCAATTCAGAGTGTTAGGCACACGGCCCCACACCTGGGCTAAAAGAGATTTTCTCTCTCAACTAGTTGCATGAATTCAGGCAGAGACCAGAGAACCTGAAATTTCTAATCTGCAAAAGGAGAAGATAAGGTAAGTACTTTATGTTCTTGGGGCATATTAAATGTGATAAAGCATTAAAAAAAATCCTGGGGTGCAGTAAGCTCTAAATAAGCCTGGATATTACTCTTCATCCATTATTGATGATCTTGTGCTAAACATCCACAAAACTGTTGACATTATACTCATTAAATTGGATTATGAAGAATAGTAATCAGGGAATCTAGTTTCTATATGTGGTGCAGATACAGGATTCTGTCATCTGTCTGGTGTCCTGTGTAGACAATATGGCAAGATGATAGTGACACATATACCAAAGGACAGCAGAGAATTTCCCAGAGCCAAATCACCTGCCCTCTTTGTTCTCTCTTCACCGCACCACTCCAAACATTCTAAAAACATCTTTGAAGCCTTAAAATAAGCCAGCCACTATGCATGTCCAGCATCATTTTGACTTATACACCAGAACAGCAGGCATGTTGTGAAGTTTATCAGACTTTTTTTATATTTTGCTCAGAGCTCACCTAAAAATGAGGATGATATGTGATGGAAAGATTATCTTTGGTTCATGCAATATGTCTCAGATAATGTGGGTATTTATAACATGATATCAAATTAATTAGCAGTGTTGCCTACTTCATCAGCACCTTAGAACTTGGGACTGTTAATAGTTGAAAATCATAAGTCTTTGGAACTACTATGAGTACGAAATGTATTTGTAACTCTATAATTCTGCCTGAAATAACTCTGCCTCATGAGCATTTCTAAACTCCTCCCAGAAAAAAAGGTTGATGTTTCTTATTGTTGGTAAGGTATTTTAAATATGAACATTTAATATTTCAGAAATAGAAAAATTACACAGATTTAATATCCTTAAAAGAAAATGTAGAAGAAGCTATTATTGATTCTAATAGGAAGGTCATATGTTTTGGATGTATTGTTTTTTCTTAATTATTTTGTAATCTATTTCAATTCTATTTTAAATCAAGTTTGAATAACATTTTTGTCCCCTCAATAGACAGATCATGTCTTCCTTAAATTTGATCAAATTTACATTTATCTTTCACTCGTCTCCAGGATCCAACACAGACACTGTCATTATAAGCAGCAAGATAGAGAAGGAAAAGTGAATTGGAGACAGAGACTACAGAATTTATCAAATCCAAATTCTTAAATTTATGAATAGGGTAGTGAAACCAAACACCTGACATAATGGATCTTGTATCATAAAATAAGAACAGTGAGTGCTAACTCTTTTAGGTACTGCATAATAATATGCTCAGATATCAACACTCTCCACTGTGAGTGATGCTGTTATGAGTAATTTCAATATATTACTTTATCTCATCCTAACCACACATTATAGTCAAGAGTTATATTTATCCTCTGTTCATGTAGAGTGGACAGATGGATGGAGGATTTAGTATCTTGCTGAGCATACAAAGTGGGTAGACAGGGAGCTGGATCCCTGGTGTCTGTCAGCTGCAGAGCTCCTCACACTCTACATTTGGGTTCTCTGAGTCAGTGGAGCAGTGAGGATGACATCTTGAATGTAGGACTTTGGACTTCAGTCCATCCACACAGAGCCTTCTAAGGTGGGCTGATCATAGCAGCAGAAGAGATAAAGCATTTGGCATGGATTTGCTCCAAGTAAGGTTCCAGTTACTTTATGAAATATTCTTATATGGCATACCATTAAGTGTTTTTTAAGATCTCAGTTGGATCCTCAAACCAGAGAGGCTAATCCAATTCAGACCTCCATAATAAAAACTCTAGAAATGAATAATTTGATATCTTTTCTTTTCCCCAAAGATTTATGTGATGTTTTTGTGTAGGTCAAGGATTCTGAACATTTCCATCATTTGTTGAAATGTGACCCTACTGTCAGGAAACCTCCTCAACTTTCAGTATAAGTTACCAATCCTTTAAACCAATAGATGGAAATTCACTCATTTTTTAAAATAAATTAGGTAAATTAAAGGAAATTTATAATCTTAAATTCAACAAGCTTAAGCAAATTTGTACTGTTAGCACAATAAAGTAGACAAAAATGCAAACAGGCACACAAACACACTCACTGAACATACATGAGAGAGGATTGAATCTCTATGATTGGTCCCTGTAACCCCAGTGTTTGCCTTGGTGCCCTTAGGTAAACCCTCATGGACAATACTACATGGCCAGCAAACCACACTGAAAGCTTTGACTTCATTCTAGTGGGACTCTTCAGTCAAACCGAACACCCAGCTCTCCTTTGTGTGGTCATTTTTGTGATTTTCCTGATGGCCTTGTCTGGAAATGCCATCTTCATCCTTCTCATACACTCTGAGGCCCAACTTCACACACCCATGTACTTTTTCATCAGCCAATTGTCTCTCATGGATGTGATGTACATTTCCGTCACTGTGCCCAAGATGCTCATGTACCAAGTCATGGGTGTGAATAAGATCTCAGTCCCTGAATGTGGGATACAAATATTCCTTTATGTGATGCTGGCAGGTTCAGAATTTTTCCTTCTAGCTGCCATGGCCTATGACCGGTACATGGCCATCTGCCATCCTCTCCACTATCCTATCCTCATGAACAATAGAGTCTGTATCCTCCTGGCATCTGGCTGCTGGTTCTTTGGCTCAGTGGATGGCTTCATGATCACTCCCATCACCATGACCTTCCCTGTGTGCAGATCCCAGAGTATCTATCACTTCTTCTGTGAGGTCCCTGCCATAATGAAGCTCTCCTGCTCTGACACCTCACTCTATGAGATTGTTTTGTACCTGTGCTGTGTCCTCATGCTCCTTATCCCTGTGACAGTCATTTCAGCCTCTTATTATTTCATCATCCTCACCATCCATAGGATGAACTCAGCAGAGGGCCGGAAGAAGGCATTTGCCACCTGTTCCTCCCACATGACTGTGGTCATCCTGTTCTATGGAGCTGCCATCTATACCTACATGCTCCCCAGTTCCTACCACACCACAAGGAAGGACATGGTGGTATCTTTCTTTTACACCATACTCACTCCTGTGCTAAATCCTTTAGTCTATAGTCTTAGGAATAAAGATGTCGCAGGAGTTCTGAAAAAAAATGGTGAGTGTGGGACCTGTCTTTCAAGAAACTATAAAGTAGGAAATTCATGGAGTAACCATTTTTAGCCTTTGCTTTATACGCAAGAATTTTAGAACCTTATGATTATATTTTCCTCTGACTCTCATATTATGGTATCCCATCTCATTTTCATGGCTTTTTCAGAGTGTTTCCCCTGCTGGAAAGCAATTCAATATTACACTTCTTCTCCATTCAAAATGCATTATACAATTGTATTGTATTGGTTTTATATTTACTGAGTTGTAGCAGACAGTTACAGATTCCCTGGTTCTTTTGCATGGTGCAGAGAATAGAAGTCAACACCAAGATTGATCAAGCAAGAGAAACAGCTTCATTAAGCCAGGAAGGCCAGGTCATAAGTCTCACACTGTCATCACATGTTAAGGAGGGGTTTTGTGGTTTGGGAGGAAAGATTGATAGGTAGGGGTTTCTGCCTGTAAATTCTTAACTGCACATACTCTATGCTCTAACATGCTCTAATGTACTTGAATATTCATTGCATGTACTGAAAATGATGTCTAAATTCCCACCAGGAAGAGAAGTTACTATTATAATGAACTAATGTTCAGCCAAGGTCACAAGGTCACTTAACTATGGCAATGAGTTTGCACTATAAGCTGGAAAGTCCTAGCTTGTAATTAAGTTTTGTGATCAGCTACTCACCACAGCAACAAGCCTTACTCTATCTTTATTAGCTGTTTCCTAAGTGAGTCATGAGTGGCGGGGGAAGTCAGGATACTGGTGGGCTATGAGTGGGGACAGGATGCTTGTAGGTAGGGTCTGAAAATGATTCCTGTGCAAGACGCCTTTACAAAGGAATTAACAGGATTTTATTTTTACAGGGAGGGTGGGGGCACCTCCAAAGTTGATAACTGCACTGTGATTCCACAGGAAATACATAATTAAAATATTTACTGATTAAAGGTCATGAGATATGCAACTGACTCAAATGAGAGAGAGAAAAACAGAGAGAGAGAGAGAGACAGATATTAGGGTATCAAAATGGGTATAATTTTAACCTATAATAACAATATGTGTTTTCTTGGTTAAAGAATATATGATTCTTCTTTGTCCTAGTTTATTCATGAAAATTTTCTAACATTTTGAAATTATTTCCAAATTAATTAAAACTACCAGTCATTCTTCCCTGTTTTCACAAGGTTAGTCTTTATTTTTTGTCAGCTAAATGACTTATTATTTTTGAAAACATGTTCATTTCAACATGGCTATTCATTCCTGAAACAGTCCAGGCAAATATACACAGTTTTTGAAGGGCTACCTTATTCACAAGTTTGAAACCTGGCAGCATCTAGTGGGTATTAATAATTTGGTACTGCCAGTATTATGTTGAAGATATAAGATTCACTAGTGCATAAGGGACTTTGAGAAAATATTAGCCCAGAGTGGATGGAGAATATAGGGAATTTCCCCTACACAAGCTGTCATCTGAGCTGAGTGCTGAAGTATGTCATTTATTAATCAGAGAAGGAGAATCAGGCCATTAAATATTCAGTACTTCATTTATTCAATGAACATTTATTATGCTATATAATAATCCAAAATCATAGCTAAATGAGATTAAAATCTGAAAAATACATCATGGTTACTGTCCCCAATTTGAATTGTCGGTGTGGTTGAAGATGCAGATACATGTAATATTGTGAATATTACACAAATTGCATTGACGGTCATGTGCAAAGGTTACAGTTCATAATGAGACTTCAGTTCTACCTGTGACATGTGAGCTTGATCAAAACAATGGTGACTGGAGACGATCTTCGACCTGAATGTTGAAAAGTAACTAGCTAATTGAAAGTTAATTCAGATAAGTAAAGGAGATGGGGGAGAGGGAACATGCTCAGCAACATGATGCCAGGGAAAATGAACAGCATGAGCAAGGGTACAAGTAGACTAAGCAGAAATGGTAAATCTTCCAATGGCCCCTCCTTTCCTGCTGCACATTTTAGCCACATTTCTTGCCTTTCTGTGGCCCTGGATTTTACAACCACTAGTGAAGTGATCAGGTTTGCATTTTAGAAATTGTGCATCACTGTTAATTGGATAATTGTGAGATTGAAGAGAGGGAGACCAGATGATTGACAAAGTGAATGCAATGAATGTTGTTGATGTAAGTGGAATGGAGGGTGGGACCAGGCTGTAACACCACAAGACACAGAGGGGAGAGTATTGCAACAAGCAGGATTTGTTTAATATGTTAAATAAAACCACAAATGTGGTTATAGTTCTACCAATTTCCAGTTGTCTACATCCAACCTGTGAAGAATCAGGTTTTAAAAGTATAGATTCCCTTTTCCCATTGATACACTCAATTATTTGACTACAGTAAAATAAGGAACTTGCAATGTTTTGTGAAAATATATTAAGAAACCAGGTTTGCTGCAGTCAAAGTGATTGACAATAAATATGTGCACTCTTTGATTTTTTAAATAATTGAGGAAAGTGTGTATCACCTCCCTATTTTCCTGATGATAGTAACAAACAAATTTGATGGTTCCATTTATAATGCCCTATAAATGGGGGAACAATTAGAAACTAATAGGGGTATGGAACCATATTCTTCCAATGATTTTTTTTTACTCTATCTCAAAACACAAAGGTATATTTTTTTAAAGTTTAGAATAATACATTTTCTTTTTTTGAAAAAGTTCAAAATGCAATTTTCTATAGTCTCTAATACTAATAATTTACAAGAACTATGCAGGTTGAAAAATCTTTATCACATTTTATGTTGTACCTAATACTTAGAATTTCTAGACATGGAAGAAGAGCTGCTTCACCATATTTCATATCCAGAGTTCAATAAGAGGTCTGGCAAATGCATTTCCCTTGGTTCAATATGAGATTCTGGCAAATGCATTTTCCTCAAGTGTGAAATAATTAACTGTGCACTGAATTATTTAAAAATTTTAAAACTTCAGAATTTATTCTGGTGTTTCAGCTTGTGATTTGGCCAAATAAACTGCTCCTGTGCCATAACAAAGAAAGAGGAAACCTACATCCTTCATAGCACATAAAGATTGTGATTGGAATTCTTTATTCAAAGATAGGAATAAATTCACACCATTTTTCATAAATCATGTGGTTTCTTAAATGTGTTCAAAGGCAAAAGTTTTAAAAACCAGAATTAACAAAATCTTGTTTCAAGTGGTAGCTTGGGGAATGAGGCCTAAGAAGCAAGCACTGAAATCCACATTTAATGTTATTTTAATTGCCTTCTCCCTCCTTGTGTTATTGATTAGCAAACAAATGCTTTCTGTGTCTGTCCCTGAGATCAGAAAATGTAAACCCTTATTATTATAACTAGGAGGACCTGGAGATGTGTAATTCACACTTCTTTTTTAATAAAAAAATCATGTATTGACCTGCAAATTGTTCTTTTTCTTTTTTCAAAACTTAATGACCTATCTTACTTATCTTGCCAGTAAAACTCATAGAGACTGGGTCATATTCCATAGGCTGGATTTGATGTCAATTTTTAAATAGTCTATTAATGAGTTGATGGGGCTATTTTGAATCTTGGAGACTATTGTTCACAAATGAGGTTCTTGTACATTTGTATTTCTTCACATGTGATTATTTTTATGACCAATTCCAAGAAGGGAATTACTACTTCAAATGATAATGTTTTAAATTTTTTAATACAAAGTGATAATTTGCATACTATGAAAAGCTAGACCCATTTTTCCATCAGCAAAGACAGAGGACCAATTTTCATATTCCCACTGTGTTGGATAGTCTCTGTCCTCCACCCACATGCCTGTCTGCCGTTCCTTGTCTGTTCTTTGACCTAGTTAGGGGTAATTTGGCTTATTGAATTTGCATGGTATGACCAAAGAGAGATCCTTTCAGGAGATTGGAGCATAAGCATAGCCTGAGATCCACGTATTTCTTCCCTCACCCATGTCACTCCAAGACTGAGACTGGCAATGGCTAAGTACATCAATCTATGACCCCAGTTCTTGCCAGTGGTTGCCTTCCCTGTAATTAAAACCTCTAGGAACCCAAAAACTGATGCTCTTTCAATGACCCTAAGACCCAAGGCTGGTGATAACTTCCCCTTGTTCCTGGATTTGGGTGATTTCCCCATGACTGGTGTCTTTCCTTAACCCTGCCCATTTAAAAATTCTCATTAATCTCTCCCTTTTCTGTATCAATGCTGATGTAATCACTTATTAATTAGTTATATTTTGGAAATTTGCTAATATTACTGTTTCCATTCAGATTATATTCTTGCATTTACATTTTTCCAATTGTGATTTAGCATGTTTTTACATGTTTATATAGCATTCCTTAAGTTTTGGATTAACCATCTCTAAACTTTGTCTATTTTTTGACTGGATATTTTGTCCTATATATGACATCCAAAATACCAAATGGAAAATGCCAGGCCTCAGTGGAAATTCTGTTAGGGCCATGATCAGAACAAATCTGCTGCCAGAGATCTAGTAAGAAACACAATGGACACTAGTTTATCTAGGGTTAACTTCTATTTCTCTACTTTAGTACATATATAATCCCCTGAATTTTCATGGGACAGAAGTAGGGGGAGACCTAGGATTGTGAAGGTCTGAACACTTCTCATAAATGGTCTAAATTATCAGACAGAAGCTAGTTATCTTAGTAGAGTCTAAGATAACATTGAATAGTAAGTTTGAAGTTAATTTCCCTTCATCCCAGCTCTATTATATCCAGCAGATTCAAGGTTTTTGAGAATAAAATGATTCATTAAAGAAAATATCACACAGTCTCATTCTTCCTACCCTTTCCTGGGTCAATTTTCTTACATACATGTATCAAAATATCAGGTGTTTGTTTTATGAATATGCATTAGATAAGGAAATCCTAGCTTCTTCAACAAATCCCAAAATATATAATGTGCTAAACACAGAAGAATATCATTTCTACATCACATAAAGTCTGAATCAGGTGGTGTTATTGGAAGGGTACACTCTTCCACTTGGTAATGCAGATACTGAAGGTCCTTCTATCACGTGACTCTGGTTTCTTCCTTATGTTACTTCCAATTATGCAGAATCTGTCTGCATATAGATGGCATGAGGGAAAAGTGCATGAAATAAAGCTTTTGGGAAATTGTTATGGATCATGCCTGGATTTAATACATGCAAATTCCATTCACATTTGCCTTTATTCAGTAAAAGTCATGTGGACACACCTCACTTCAAGGAAGTTTGGGAAATGTAGTTGAGCTCAGTGTCTGGGAAGAAGAGGTAGAGGTCAGTGGAGAGAAAGCCAGTCTACCTCACCTAGTTTCAATCTACATTTATTTCATCATTATGTCCAGATTGTTCTGAATCTATTTTTAAAATTAACTTTGTAGTTTTCAGATCTTTCTTTCTTTTCAGGAATTTATATAGTTCAATTTACTGAAGCATGTTAAAATTTTTCATGTTTATAAATAAATACTTTAGTTTTATAAAAATTTCAATTATATTTATTTTGTGCATTAAAGGAATTACAGATTTTTCATATTTTTCTTTTGACAAAATATAAAACTTACTTTCTTTGTACAAATCAATGTAGTGAAGAAGATTTTTCTCTTGGTTTATAGGTGTATGTGAAATGTTTTTTTAATGTAGGATACATAATTTTCTAAATTTTTCTGAAGTAGAAAAAATTGAATTTTAAATATACTTCTCTTATTTAATTGGAAAATATTTATAAATCATTAAAAATGAAATTCATGTCCTAGATCTGGGAGTTCAATAGTGAGCAAAACAGTCCTTGTCTTATATTGGGGTTAGATATTATAGACAAAGAAATTACTATATAATATGTTAGGTGGTGATACATGAACTAAATAAGCATAAATGAGCATAATGTGTCACATAGTGACTGATGGTGACTATAAAATAGATCACATGGTCAAGCAATATTAACCTGTTAATTGGTAATTTGGATAGCGACATGAATAAAGGATGAACAAGTTATATGTCTCTATACAGTAAAGTTATAACTGGCAAGTGGTAGCCCCACCAGAGACTACATGTCCCAATCCTTCTTGTGCCAGGATGGCGTGACTGATTTTTTATCAGAGAAAAGTGAGGTGCATACCACTTTGGAACTGAAGTGGTTTAGAAGGGCTTTTGTTATCTTTCACCGTTTCTATACTATTTTGTCCCCTTAATTGGTATATAAGGTATGGAAAAGGATTCCCATTAGAAGTGAAGAAGCTAGAAATGGAAGAATTTTTATTATTGATATAAAGGCAGTGGCCACCAGAGTTTCTGAGGGGAGGGAGAGGAAAGAATAGGTGTAACATGGGGGAATTTTAGGGACATTAGAATTGTCTTACATGACATTGCAATGATGGATACAGGTCATTATACGTTTTGTCAAAACCTATAAAATTGTGGGTGGCAAAGTGTAAATTATAAGGTAAAGTATAGCCCATGGTTAGTCTCAATGATTCAATATGTGTTCATTAATTGTAACAAATATCTTACACTAATGAAGGATGTTGTTATTGGGGGAAGGCATGGAAAGGGGAGGGGGTGTGGTATATGAGAAACCCTTATATTTTTTTCCACTTATTATTTTTTGAAAGATACTTTGATTACATAAATGTTACAGGGAATATATAGGGGATTCCCAGATTCTCCTCTCCCCACACCTCCCACATTTTCCCACATTAATAACAACTTTCATTAGTGTGGGACATTCACTGCAATTGATAAACACATTTTGGAACATTGCCACTAAGCATGGATTATAGTTTACATTGTAGTTTGCACTCTCTCCCTTTCAATTCTGTACATTATGGCTGGATATATAATGGCCTATATCTGCTATTTTAATGTCATTCATATGATACCCAAGCCCCAAAAATGTCACCCTATGATGCCTCTTTTTCCCTCTCCCTAACCTCAGAACATCTATGGGTCATTGCCTCCACAACAATGGTATTTCTTCCATTGCTAGAATCACTAGTAGTCTATAGTAGAATACTAGTAAGTTTCATTTAGTCCATAGTTTATTTCCCAATCCTGTGGACTCTGGGATGGTGATGCCCATTCCACCATTAATTGAGGGGGGCTTTGATCCCATACATCTGATAGATGGAACTCTCTTGCTTGCAGTTACAGGCACTCTCGGTTCCTTGGTATGTTGTTTGTCCAACATCTCCTCCCCATTAGTTGTCCTGGGTGAGTCCATTGAAATGGAGAGTAGGTGCTGCAACTTGTAATCTAATGCTTCTTTAAAAAGTAAATTAATTAAATTGAGGAAAAAAAAAAAAGAAGTGAAGGAGCTAGGACCACATTTCTTTTCTTGGAGGACTGTCACTCATCTAAGAACATTCACAATGGAAACTGCCTTGTGTGAACTATACTCTTTTTATATAAAATTACTATAGTTTTTGGATTGTTAGTTACAAAAGCTAGTATGCCAAATATCTAATACAGGTAGTTGTGACTTGAGTGCATATTAACAGTCCAGAAAACCCCAAATTGTATACTTGACTAGATATTTGTTTGATTTCTGTTTCACATTTTCAGTTGTACACTTTACCACTTAGATTCAGTCATTTATGTTTATCAATGAAAGTATTGAATGGTAAGGATGTTTTTATTTTTCTGAGCATAATTTTGGCTCATTTCCATAAGGGTAAGTATTTAAAGTTTTTTAATTTTTAAAAAAATTATAAGTTCATCTGTTTCTAGATTCACCTTCTCTATTTTAAATAACAGGGCTTTAAAAAGTGCTGTAAAATTTCATGTGTCTGTATATATTTTCATTTAATATATATTCTTGTTTCTTTTAATTCCTGTTGTCTGAGAATGTGTTCTGTATAGTTCATATTTGTGAATTTCATTGATATTTTAAATAAGGTGTTGACATACTTTGTGAGAAATTCATAACTTTTCCTCAAGCTTGTTATTGCATGTTTCAAATCCTTATAATCCAGCCTGCATCCAGGATAATTCAGCTTTCTGCCTTTCAAGATAGGAAATAGGCTGAGATGAAATATCTTTAAAAAAAAAAAAAAAGACTCAGGCATCATTTTTACAGAGAGGCTTAGTTAAACTCACAATAATGTGCAATAATTGCTCATGTGATTATAACAAGGTGCACAAGATTCTATCTTTATGTCTTCAGGCTGAAAGGTAAGAAATTTGAACATAATGAGGCAATAAGTTTGATTCTAATTTATGTGAATAGCCTTCCCTATATTTACCTTTGTTTCCTCACAGTTGCTAAAAAAGGTAAATGAATAAAAAAGATAGTGTAATTGATTCAATAAAACTCTACTGGGCATAATGAAGACATAATTGTGCAATCACAACATTTTCACTCTACTAGCATGGGCAGCAATAGGGTGTTTACACATTCCTCATATTCATTCCAGGGTACTTAAAAAGACAAGTATGGAATTAGATAATACCACATAGACTGTAGATTTCCTTCACCTTGCACTGCTCCCTAACATCTGCCATATAGGTTACCTGTATTCAATGTTTCCTTGTTTCACAATATCCATCATTATCGTTATCAGTGTAGCACCTTGCAAGTGCTTTTTACTCAGCAAGAATCCCCATGTACAAAACTTAATCTCAACCATTGTCCCTAAAATGGACTTCTTTGATTTTCCAGGTTGAAAAATGTTTCACTCCTTTTTTTGATAGAATGTGCTAAATGTCTTTCTTTGACCCATACACCTAATGTATTGGGTGACCATACAATGCTTTGTCCAACCCAGGATAGTTTTGAGAATGAAAGGGAGCAATAACTTGATGGTTCACTATGACACCAGGTAAAACTGTGACAGCCATGTCAAGCCATGAGGAATTATCATCCTGCTTGTGACCAATATGTAACCATCTACATATCCATGCCTCACCTATTGATTATGAGCTATGACATTTGTATGTAGATGTCTTTGTACCTCTGGGAGGACTTAAGTTCCCCTTAATCCAAACAATTGATATTAATAATTTCCTCTTTATATCTCAGGTGGTCAATTAATCCACAAGGTCCCAGTCTTCCTCAGACTCTTCTTATAGGATAAAAATATTTAAGAGTGTTTGCTCAATGGGACAGCTTCTCTGTTTTTCTTCTTGTGGGAGATGGCCTCTGTATTCCTGGATTTCTCAACCTTTTGAATACACCTTCTCTGTGGTGGGTTGGAACTGTAAATACCCCAGAAAATCTGGTTCTTAAATTTAATCCATTCCTATGGGTGTGGACCTATTGTAAGTAGAACCTGTCTACAAGGCTACTTCAGTTAATATGTGACCCACCTCAATCAGGATAGGTCTTAATCCTCTTCCTGGAGCCCTTTATAAATTAAATGAATACAGAGAGAGTGACAGAATGCCATGGAAGCAAGAAGCTGAAAGAAATGAAACCCAGAAGAGAAAGGAGAGACCAGTAGATGACACCGTGTGCCTTGCCATGTGCCAGAAGTATCAATGATCAATGGCAGCCAGTCTTAAGGAAGAAAGCACTGTCTTGATAATGCCTTGGTTTGGACATTTTTCTCAACCTCAAAACTGTAAGCTAATAAATTCCCATTGTGAAACCAACCCATTTCATGCTATGTGCTTTTAGCAGCCTAGCAAACTAATACATCTCCCCTCCAACCTGGCTAAAATATATATGTATTTGACAAGACCAGGCCAATTTCAGACCCTGTCCACCATCCACACTGCAGAAGAACACCAGGATCTCAATCTGTGACATATTTCCTCCAGCCTAAATACCTTCATTTGCAGGCTAAGAAAGGAGGTGGGGTCAGGTTCAAAAGTGTTTCCATAGTGAGTTATTGAAAATGTATGCCATTTTGGATCATGTTTAGGTGAAGTTAAAAGATTCCTTTAAATTTCACTTAGATCAATATCTAAAATCTTTATCCTGGATCTTCCTGCCTGTTCACCTTTTCAGGATCAAATTTCCCCTTTCTCCCCAAATCTCCTTTACTTCCAACCTCACTGTCTCCTCCCAATTTCTAGAAGACATCAAAATCTTTCTCTCTCTGGCCTGCATGCATACAATTTATGCATGGAGTGCTCCTTCCCTAACTGCCTTCATCCCCCACACATCCACACATACACCCATCACTGCTGGCTTCTGCTTGTCCTTCACAGATCAGCTTCACATGGACAACTTAGAGAGGTTTCCTTTGTCCCCATTTTAAGTGTTTCCTACCATCTTCAATCTTGCTCACTGAGAGCCCACATCTAATATTCTCTATTTAGGTGTTGACTAACTTTATTGTTCACAATTTTGTCCTGATCTTCAAGAAGGTGGAAGAATTAAGAATGCACGGCAGAGGTGACTTCCTCAGTCATATTCTCCACATTGACTCCAGTCCATTTTATGTTTCTCAGCTTCAATATTTATTCCACAAAACAAGGAACTAATCATTGTTTCAACAGTAAAATAATTGATACCTAGTATTTAATGTTCCTTGGATGAAAGAATTTAAACGATTAATATGCAAGAAGAAAAATGGTGTACCCAAATCATTAAGTTACCACCAGTTGTCACAAAACACTGACTTGGTCTTATTTACAATTGAGGAATGGAAACCATGTTTTTCCATCTCTGCTGCATTTTCAATAGGCAGAAATATTTTCACATTAAATGGCATGTCAGTGAATACCTTGGTTTTCAACTGAAGATTATAACTAAGAGATTGAAGAGAAATTTTCTGAATTTAGAAATAATTCCACCAAGTCCAGCAAAAATTAAAACCTGAAAAGTAACAGAAACAGGTTGAGATCTTGGAAAAACATTAGTTTTAGAAAATGTTGTGGGTAAGTAAAGAAATAGAATAAAAGTAGAATAGTTTTGAGAAAAACTGTTCAAAAAGACACAAGCTTCAAAAGATTAATTCAAAATGAAAAATGTTCATTATCCTTATTATCACAATATTCATATAAGTCATATATTACCATTCCATCATTGTTTTTTTCCCCGACATTAATATTTTGTTATCTTTTTGTTATTCCAATTGACACTATTTGAAGATCATGATAATCTTGAATTTGAAGTTACAATTCAATTGAAAGATTGTTGTTGATTAGGTGGAATAAGTGAAAGGGGGTTGGATTTAAAACCAGCCAGTTTGGGTTTCATTCCTGGATCTGCCACTTAAAATCTATAGAGCTCTATAATATTTGTGAGATTTCCTAATTCCTCAGAATTTCCCTTGTGTCATTCTTATGTGGAAATCAAAACTTTCTAATCAGGTTGCTTTGAGGAGGTAGTGGGGTAATAGGCACAGACATCCCATAATACTTATTCCAAACTGTGAGTACACTTTCCTCTGTTGTACCATTCTACACTTCTTGTATTTTTTCTAAGATGTTTGCCTTCAAGTCAAGGAAGTGTGAGTGGATTCCACAGTCAGAAATATTTCAGGCTAAATCCTAGATTTGCTAGTCAGAAGCACCCTTGGCCAAACTGTTTATCTCACTAGTCCTTTGGCTTCTCTAACAACCAAAACATCTCCTTTGGGCTTTGAATATAACATTTAATACATATGAGGTGCTCAGCCCATGACCAGGCTCTTCCAATATCTAGAAAACTGTTCGTCCCATCTTCCTTACAGATGTGGAAACTGAGCACTAAGTAGGCAAAGTGGCTCATCTAGGACAAAAACAATTGGTCTGCTGTTCTCTTCTTTACTCTGAATTTCCATGTTGCTCCTGACACCTTGGCCTTGATTCTTGACCATAGACTTAATATGTAGTTTTGTGTACAAACTTTAAATTAAGGGGGAGATGGTGGTGTTTTTTTCAATGCAGCTCCATGTAAAACAAAACTTTAAAACTCTGAGCTGTGAATATAAATAGAACAAAATAGAGTATTATGGCTAAGAGATTTAAAATGGAGTAGAGAGGCCATTCAGAAGGTTATTCTTATGCAAATCTCAGCCAGATATCACCAACAGCCAAAGTATGCAAACCCTCAAGCAATAATGTTCCTGAAAACCCTAAGGATAGCTGTACACCATCAACAAACCACAAGATAAAGAAATCATTAAACTATCTCACTTGATGCATATTTGATACACCACAACAATCCAGCAATCACATATACTTTATGTAATCTTTTTCTTTCAAAACCTTTGCATGGAAGACAAAATCTGTGCTCCTCAAATTGTAGTTTTACCACCCCCAAATAAATACCTCTGTTGCCTTGCAACTCAGTTTCTTAATTCTCAGTCCACATTTTAGTAAATAATGTCAATTGATACATGTACATATGTATTCCCTATACTTTGGCAATTAAACCAACTTATTATTTATAAAAGCAAATTATTTTTGTAAAATATTTAAGAAAGCCTTTCATTTATTTGGTGTCAGCTGATATGCAAGGGAAATCATATCACTATATCTATATCCAGGTATATATATTTACATACAGAATTAAGTATCAACGTACACAAAGGTGGTTTTCCAGTATAAATTAGAACTTGAATTTTAGTGTCTGATTCCTTGTTCAGGTTCCTTTTTCCCTTTTATCTGATTTACCACCTTGCACTTATAAATAAAATATATTATCCTTTATACTATTATTAAAAATGATAAAATGTTCTGTAAGATAATAGAAATTGTATTTTTGCATTAACAAATTTCCTTTTCTTAAGAATACAAAAGGTTTTAATAACAACTAAGACTCTAAAATGTGTTGTACTTTGTTTGATGGCCCCTTGTATTATCCATTTGATAAATGTTCCATCTTTGTTGCAGATGGTGTCTTACATATGTCCATTAAATTATGCTATTCAAATGTCATTTTTATTTATTTTTTCAGTCAATTACAGAGAGGAAAATTTAATATCTTATCCCATTATTTTTCCCTTTTATTACAGATTTTTTTTTTATATATTATAGTACCATTTTATTGGATGCATAAAAATTTTAAATTGCAATTGTCCATTTTACTATTTTGAAGTGACTTTGTATCTCTTCATCAAGTTTTTTGAACCACCTTCTTCCATTATTAGGTTTTCTATATGGTCTCTTGGAAACAACACATAATTAGATTTTGTTTTATTTTATTTCTCAGTTTATCTTTGATTTCCAAGGAGGTAATTCGATACATTTTCAGTCATTTTAATTACTGATGTAATTGCAATTAAGTCTGTCTCTTCTGTTGCACTTTGCATTTGCTGTAACTATTCTTTTGTTTCTTGCATTTGTTTTTTTTTTTATATTGAATGAGATTTTTAAAAATCAATCCATCTTTTGCTATAGGTTTAATATAATATACTCTGTTACCTCTTTATTCATTGGCTTATAACTTAGGTATCCATATGCATCTTATCAATGACTAAATTAAATAACACTTTTACCCTGCTCCCGGAAAATGTTAGCATGTTAGAATAATTAAACTAAAATTTCCCCTTCCAACTCATATGCAATTGCTATTGGGTATTGAGATAGTTAGGCTAATGTGTCAACTCGGCCAGGTAATTATGTCCAGGTGTTTGTTCCAGCAAGCACTGGTCTAATTGTAAAACAAGAGCATTTATGGACTTCAATCACCAGTGAGTTTACTGCGTGGATGGCTGATTACATCTGCATCAATCAGAGAGATTACATCATCAATGGGTGGCGCTTTATCCTATCAGTTGAATGACTTAAAAGGGGAAGTGATTTCAACATTCAGAGAGAATTTCCCAGCTAGTCGTTGGACAGGCAACTTCTCGTTGGACTTTCATCGGAGCCACTGGTTTGCAGCCTGTCTGCAGAACCTGGACTTGTGCATCCGCATCCGCACGGTCGCGTGAGAGACTCTTTTAAAATCTCATATTATTGACAGATATATCCTGTTGATTCTGTTTCCTGAGAGAACCCTGACTAATACAGGTATTTTAAAAATTCTCCTTAAAAAAATGCACACACACAAACAGACATAAACAAACAGAAAAAGAAGACAATAAATTAATAGTTATAAATGTTTCCGTTTTTTTATGTTTTGCTTTTTCCCCATATGCTTATTACTTTCTTTGTTCTTCATTCCCACCAATTTAAGAAACCTTGCTTGTATATATCCCTTTTTTTTTAATGTCAGCTTCATTGGAGTATAATTTACACACAGTAAAATCCATTCTTTGTATTGTACAGTTCTATGAGTTTTGACAAACACACAGAGTTGTGTAGCTAGCACCAAATTCAAG
>JAQZBX010050258.1:0-19714 GCA_029593785.1 Cabassous unicinctus | reverse complement strand
GCTGCATAATATTCCATTGTGTGAATAGACCACAGTTTGTTTATCCATTCATCTGTTGATGGACACCTGGGTTGCTTCCAACTTTTGGCAATGGTGAATAATGTTGCTATGAACATCGGTGTGCAGATGTCTGTTCGTGTCACTGCTCTCAGTTCTTCTGGGTATATACCCAGTAGTGGTATTGCAGGGTCACGTGGCATGATTACCTTTTAATGAAAGCACCCATCTAACATTCTCCACATTTATATCATCATGGTGCTGAATATATCATGCCCTTAGAAACGACTTATTTTCATCTGTCAGCCAACATATTTCCCCAACCCCTCCTTGTTTGTTAGTTAAATTTTTTCTGTTTATAGTATGATACAACTTTTATATTTGAGTCTGAGAGAGCTTTCATAAATCATAAGATTTATATGCTGGTAGTTGTATAAATTATGTAAATTTTCTCTATACCAGATATCTTTAAAAAAACATGGTAAAAGTACAAAAACTTTAAAAAGGAAAGCCTGTGTGCGATATGATTTTTTTTCTAACCCGTAGGAATATACATTTGATCAGTATTTATCAACAGTGTAAAACAAATTTAAAGCTAAAGAATTTTTTCTATGTTTATACTATTGCAAATATATCTATCTAGATTCAGTTTCCTCTTATCATGCTAGTTATTTGAGCTATAGTCTGAAGATGCAAGATGGAATCAGGCATATTAAGATTTTTCAGTTGAAAAAAGCAACTGAATAAATAATTATAAAACAGTGTTTATGGAGCATTTCTATGTGAACATAAAAAGAAAGGAATAACCATGTTTGAGGGCATCTAGAAAAACTAATCAGAGAATAGGAGTGAGGTTTGGAAATTAAGTTGGAGTTGATCCAGTATTTAGGAGGGAGCAAGGACATATACAAAGCCTAATGACAACAAGGAATTTGTTTGTCTAGTTCTTAAGCTATAAAGGTGACTCACACTTCTGGCAAGACGGATTTACAAAGGTAGAAATTACCCACCCTGTATAAGTCAGCCAAAAGGGTGCTAATGCAAAATAACAGAAATCTCTTAGCTTTTATAAAGAGTGTTTATTTGGGGTAGAAGCTTACAGTTATCAGGCCGTTAAATGTAAGTTACTCCCCTCAGCAAAGTCTGTTGCCACATGTTGGAATAAGATGGCTGCCAACATCTGCCAGGGTTCAGGCTTCCTGGGTTCCTCTCTTCCAGGGTTCATTTCTCTCCAGGCTCAGCTCCTCTGTTTCTCCACTAGGCCAGCTGTAGACTATGAGGCTTTCTAGGCTTTGTCTCGCTCCACAAGGCCAGCTATAGACTATCGGAAGAATGGCTCTGTCTCTTTCCCTGGGGCTTCTGCCGTGTCTATTCCTCTGTGTTCTTCTCTGTGTGTTCACTTTCCAGGCTTCAGCTCAAAACTCAGCATCAGAACTCTAACTCTGTCCTTTGCCATGTCTTTTATTTGTGAGTACCCATCCACCCAGGGGCGAGGACTCAATGTCCTTCTCTCATGGCCCAATCAAAGCACTAATCATAATTTAATCATGCCCAGAGGAATAGACGAGTTTACAAACATAATCCAATATCTACTTTTGGAATTCATAACTATATCAAACTGCCAAACTGCTACACCCCACCCCCAACTGGAAACAACTAAAAAGGCAGGCAAAATACACAGGCAATTTCTTTGGGGGGGGGAGGGGTGTCCTTTAGACAGTGAAGGACATTGATCCCAGAGAGCCCTCAAACAAATGAGGTGATCCCTGTGAGTGCCCCAGTACACAGGATGTAATCCCAGACTGTGGAGGAGGATACCAGCTGCAGCCATGAATGGAGGGGATAATCTGAGAGCAGAGGAAGGTGCTCTCAAGGAGGAGTACCATGAGATTGGAAAAAGTAGAGAACTCCTGAGATCTGTAGAGGGTCTCAATGGAGTATTTAGCAGACTACTAGTCAGCACATGCATGTGAGGAAATTGTCTGAGGCTGGGGAAAAGCCACCAGAATGGATTATAAGGAAAAAAAATAAAACTCTCTTGCTCACACAGTACTGGGAATAGGATCTGTTTCCTACAGCCTGAGTGTAAAACCTCGTGATTCTCAGTGCACTGGGAAGAGCAGTTAAAAGGATATTGCTTCAGTAATGAAAAGAATTAGTCCTAGACTAAAGCTTTATCTGCTCCCACTAACAAAGCTAAAAAGCAAAACCCAAAAGGATCATTCTGTTTCCTAGTAATGTGGCACATCCCTGCACAAAGTTTGAGAATAATTTTTAGGAATACAAAAATGTCCAGCACACAAGAAGTTGGAAGTTGCAATTACTGGTATTCAATTAAAAATTAGCCAGCATGCATTGAAAAATTAACCTATAATCAGGAGAAAGAACACTAGATTGTAACTGACCCAGAATTGACACAGATGATAGAAACAGTAGATGAGCACATTAAATAAATTATTAATAAATGTTCCACATGTTCCAAAAGATAGGGGATAAATTGAACATGTTAAATAAAGATAGGGAATATATTAAAAAAAGACCCACATTGAAATTCTAGATATGAAAATTCCAACATCTAAGGTATAAAAAAGGTACAATTAATTGCAGAATGGTCACTTCAGAAGAAAAGGTGAGTGACATTGAAGAAATCTCTATAGACCTTACTTAAAATAAAACAGAGAGAACAAAAGAGTGAAAAAAAAATGAACAGAGGTTTCAGCAAGATTTGGGACAATTTCAAGCAATGTCCAGAGAGATATATAGGGGGAAAAAATGTATTTGAATACATAAAGGCTGACAGTTTTCAAAATTTGATGTAAAATATAGAACCACAGATTCAACAAGCTCTACGAACTTATTGAAACATGAATAAAATTATATCAAGTTACACCATAATCCAACTGTTTTAAACGAGTGATAGTGGAAAATTTTGAAAGTAGCCAAAGAAAAATTTACACATTTCTTACAAGGGAGAAAGGATAAGGATGAGAACAGATTTCCCAACTGAATAAAATGTAAGCTAGAAGAGAGTGAGCAACATCTTTAAAACACTGAAAGAGGAAAACAGAACACACACACACACACATACACACACACATACCAAACAATAAAAAGCCCTGTCAAACTAGGGCTTTTTGCCTGACAAAAATATCTTTCAAAAAGAGAGGTGAAATAAAGCCTTTTTCAACATTCAAAAGTTTAAAAAATTCATCACCAGCAGGCCTGAACTTTAAGAAATGTAAAAAGAAGTTCTTCAAACAGAAGGGAAATTTTAGCAGATTTAACTCTGGATCTGCACAAAAATATGAAGACCACTGGAAATTGCAACACGATTCATAAATAAAAATATTTTTCTTATTTCTAAAAGATACTTAAGAGATAATCCATTGTTCAAAACAAAAAAATAATTAAAATGTATTGGATGTCTTATGTGCAGAAATAAAACATATTAACACAATGGCACAAAAGCCAGGAGAGAGAAAATGGGAGTGTACTGATGTGGGATTCTCAGACCAGAGGTGAAGTGGTATAATATCACATGATATTAAACTGTGATAAGGTGTAGATGTATATTATAAATCCTGAAGCAATTAGCAAATTAACACACAAAGAGTTATAGCTAATAGGCCAACATATAAACTAAATGGTTTTAAAAATATTCAATTAATACCAATGAAGGCAGAAAAAGATTTTTAAAAGTAAAAGAACAAATATGAAAAATAGGATGCAAGACTCCATTACATAGTGTTTTTTTTTTTAATCTACTTTATAAAGACACAAAGAGGTTTATTTTAATAGCTAAACCTATAAATTGCTCAAATGCCCACCAAGTGATGAACAGAAAAACAAAATATGGTGCAACCATAAGAATGGTATACTACTTAGCAATAAAATAATAAACTTTTGATACATACAACATTATTAATTTCAAAATAATTATGCTGAGTGAAGAAACCTAGACAAAATTCAGCAGTATTGTATGATGCCATTTATATAAAATTAAGGAAAGGGTCAATTCATCTTCAGTGACCAAAAGCAGGTCTGTGGTTGCCAAAGGACAGAAAGAGTCAGGGAGTAGTTAAAAAGACAGAAGGAAACTCTGGAGGGTGATGAGTATGATCTTATATTGATTGTGGCAATGGCTTCACAGGTATATACACAGGTCAAAAATTATCAAATGGTATAATTAAAAGGCATGGTTTATTGTATATCATTTATACCTCAATAAAGCTATTTAAAAATAACACAAGGGAGGAGAGAGGGAGATGAAACTAAAGGCATAGACAGCAGAAAGATTGGGAAGGCCTTGAATGCTATGGAGTGCTTACTGTGTACTTGGGACCATGATATTTCAAATGGGAAGGCAATTGGACACGGCTGTAGGCACTCCATCATTGCTTTCATTAGATTGGCACAGTATTAATAAGACCATTTTCAATAAGAAAGCCTGCAGCTAAAAAAGCAGTTTGGAAAACTATTACCTTGGTAATAGAAGAAGAGCAGGTCCAATGTTGATGTTTTATATAAGGACCTGACATAGCTTTCATTGCAGAAATGTGAGAATGGTGGTAGTCTATTCCTTGTTCCAATTACCTCCTTCTCCTTCTACTCACTCCATAAATCCTTCATTAAGGCAACCAGGAAAATATGAATCCCATGCTCTCTGTGCTCCTATAATCCTATTTTATTATCCTTTTACAGATAATGGATCTCGTAATTTATGTATTTGATTATTCCTGTTCCTAAGACTAGTGAAGTCTCACTTATTCCGATTTTTTTTTCATCTTGTTTTCCATCAAAGTACCTATACAAAGACTTGCACAAAAGAAATGCTTCAAAAATTGTATAAATTTATATTGTCCATCATCCTGGAAAGGAAATTTGTTACTATAAATTCATTCTGACATATATACCCCTTATATATTATCTTTTCCTTAAGGATGGACATGTTTGGATTGCAATTGAGATAAAGAGTGAGGGGCAGGAAAAACACCTTAGAAAGGGATAAACAGAAAGTATAAATATTAATTATTTGCTTATCCTATTTTTAAATATTTTTCATTATACAGACAGTGGATGAGAGAGAAAGAGAGAGAGAGAGAGAGAGAGAGAGAGAGAGAGAGAGAGAATTACTATATCCAGGACTTATTGTTTTAACAAATTTAACCCTCACAATAGATTTGTTAGCTAGTTCTTATGTGGTAGATTGAAGCTGTATGTACCCCAGAAAACATGTTCTTAAATACAATCCATTCCCGTGGTTGTGACCTCATTGTAAGCAGGACATTGAAGAGATGTGGTCCACCTCAATCAAGATGGGTCTTAACCCTAATACTGGAGTCTTTTCTAAGTGGAGTGAAATTCAGACAGACAGTGAGAAAGCCACAGGAAGCAAGGGTCAGGATATTAGAGGATCCCAGAAGAGAAGGGACAGACCAGGAGATGCTGCCGTGTGCGTTGCCATATGCCAGAGGAACCAAGGATTGCCAGCAGCCAGCCCCAGAATGCAATGGTCTTAGCGTAGAAAGCACGGACTTGATGATGACTTGGTTTGGACTTTCTTTTAGCCACAAAACTCTATGTTAATAAATTTTCATTGCTTAAGCCCACTCATTTCATAGTATTTGCTTGAGCAGCATAGGAAACTAAAATGTCTTACTAGACTTTATTATGATTAAGTTCATGTGTTAGCTTGGCTAGGTTATGGTGTCCAGGTTTGGGTCAAGCAAGCACTGGTCTAACTTACTGTGAGTATATTCCATGGACTTAAATCATCAGTAAGTTAGTTGATTGCATCTATGGCTGATTACATCTACAATCAACTGAGGAGATTGCCTTCAACAGTGAGAGATGTTTCACCCAAGCAGTTGAAGGTTTTAAAAGGAGAAATGATGATTTCAGCAGTCAGAAGAGAGAATTTCCATTTTTACTTCAGCCAGCCAGCCTCCCCTGGGAATTCACTGAAACCTTCACCAGAATTCCCAACTTGCAGCCTGCCCTATGAAAACTGGACTTGCTCATCCTCACAGTTACATTAGATAATTTATATAAAGGTCTCATAATATGTACAAATATCTCCTCTTGGTTCTGTTTCCCTGGAGAACCCTGACTAAAACAGCCTTGTTTTAGAGAGAAATTTTAGAGATAACTTGAAACTTTATGCAGTTGAGTATCTTTTCCAAAGATCATAAAGCTAGAACAACCAGCCAGTTTAGGATCTGAGCACATGTACAAAACTTCTCCTTTTTTGGAGATCAATGGAAAACTTGGTTTCCTGGGTCATTATGGACTAGATAATTACTATGAGTTTTATGCAATAAGGGTTGCACTTACAAATTAGTTTGGAAAAAAGCTGAATAGTAAATTGAGTGTTTGCATATTAAAGGCTCAGCTCACTCCTGAAGAAAAAGAGATTTGCTTGCCCTTGTTTAACCCAGAATTCCATAAAGTTATTTGATAAAAAGTCCTGTATAAGACATCCCGTAACAAAGCATGGATTATTAGCTTTCTGGAGCACACAATGTAGGGCCTATTGTACTTGCAGCATTCCAACATATACTATCTGAAAATCACCTATATATAAAGTCATATGTATGATAGTTCCATTTGCAAGATAATTGGTGTTAATTTTCTGTAGGTGAAGCTCAAGATACTAATTTTAAGCAGTACTTTTCACATTTTTGACACACATGTCCCACTTACCCTTTTTTATGCCAGGAGAGAAAAAAGATGTCACAGACCCCAAGTAAGGAAAACATTTTAAGTAGAAGGGAGTAATTAAGATGGTCAAATGTCACCAAGAAGTCAAATGAAACAAGAACTGAAAAGGTTTGAATTGAGGCTTTAATGAGAAGTGAGAAAGTAGAAACAGTGAACAAAAAAATGCTCTTTTTGCAAAATCTGAAAGGGAGGATCTGAGGTAGCCCAAGAGGAAGGGGTCAAGAAAGGACTTTCTTTTTAAGCTGGGAAGATGTGAGAATGTTTATTAACAGAGAAAGGGTCCAGGAGAGAACCAAAGTTTAAAGATGCAGACGACAAAAAAAATTAAACAAGCACCTGTAAGGTTCAAGAATGGATTGAATGTAAACAGTAGATGAACCTATTATCTCTTGCTAGCAGAATATACATAGATACATTAGTTTTGGAAACCTAGTTAGCAATAGAAACCAAGAACCTCAATATTGATCATAGCTCCAACATGTAACTCTATCTGATAGTTTACCCCGATGAAACCATTCAAAAGGTAGAAATTCTTTACAAATAATTTTGTTGCAATATTATTTGTAATAATTGAAGACTCTCTTTAACTTCCAATGTCTTTCTTATTAAGGAAAAGAATATCCAAATTCTTTTTGTACTTTGTTAATTAATGCACAATTTAATATTAAGAAATATTAAACATTTTTAAAGCTTTAATCAATTGTACTCTAAATAGAGATACAAGATTCAAATTCAAACTTATTTTGAACATATATTAAAATCAGCCTTAAAGTGTTTAATACAATGGGGTTGAATTTTATCTTTTATCATTTTCACTTATTCTAACTCTAATTATCATTCTAATATTAATTCTCATTAATGGCTTTCCAGTTATGTCCTAATAATGCACCCATGATTTTATTATTTTTTCCTCATCCTACAGATTCAATAAATGTAATAAACTTAAAAAGTTCCATCTCCTATCAGTCAAGGCTCAGGATCCAGGTTTTCTATCAATTTATTCTTTGTCGGGAGTATGAGTCCCTAGGTCATTAGGTCCATAGTTTCACTTCTTACAAAGAATTTGCTGTCTTTTATTGAGGTCATTTTTATTTCTGAAATCTAATGTTTTACACCAAAAGTTCATTTTAAAAGGTTACAGTGGCTAAAGGACCTCTTTGTGGTCTGCCATATGATATATGGGCCTAGTTTGTTGGTATGACTGGAGACCTATATATGTGTTATCAGTATGTCATTATAATTAGCAGGGTCATTTGGAGTTTTTATGTACATGGAGAAGTGTACAATCTGCACTGCTGCACTGAGCTTTAGTCCACTTGGCTAATCCATAATAGTGGAGCACACGCTATCCCCCAACTCAGCCCTAGTGGCTGAGTGGGAAAATCAATACCTCTTCCTCCACTAGCCACCTCCCCCAACAAAAAGGCTTTCTCCCTTCACTGTGATTTGTCTGCCCTAGGAAACATTTGCAAATAATCTGTTAAACTAATATCTATGCTAATATTTTTCTGGATCCTGGTCAGTTCCTGTTTTACCCATTCTGTATAATAACTTTCATCCAAGTAATGAGTAATACCAAACAGTGAAACTGTGAATGAAAATTTTAGGTGGAAGATTAAAATCTTGTTGGGCAGGAAGGATTTTGTCCCTGAAATCACAACATAGTGACCATCACCTACTGTAGGTAAATGTATTCAGAGCAATGATGATGATTTAAGGGAAAAAAAACAAAATAATATTTCCCCCCAGTTTTAGACTTATTTTTCTATTTTCTTCATTTTGAATTAAGTGTTATGTCAGGAAATTTATTGGCAAGGTTTGATTTTGTTTTTGTCATAAATGATAAATGTTGTGATCAGTTTTATAAGGCAATGAAATTGTATTGTTGTCAAATGGCACGCTTATGCAAATTCTCCAGGAGTCTTTTTTCTCTAATGGTAATTTTAGCATCCATGTTACTAAGTATCTATTATGCACTAAACACTGTAGATAGAATATCTAATTTATCTTTAACAGAAACCCATGAGAAAGATATTACTATCATTACTTTGTAGATTAAAAAAACTGAAATTAAGTGAGGTTAACTA
Organism: Cabassous unicinctus; assembly: GCA_029593785.1. Taxonomy (NCBI): domain Eukaryota; kingdom Metazoa; phylum Chordata; class Mammalia; order Cingulata; family Chlamyphoridae; genus Cabassous; species Cabassous unicinctus. The sequence goes on along the minus strand of JAQZBX010050258.1, from coordinate 10,910 downwards.
ATTTGATAAAGGTTACTTAGCCAATAAGTGCCAAAGCCAAGGTTTGAATCCAGGAACATATGAGTTCAAAGTCAGTATATCCTCCCATTACATTTTTCTGTCTTCATATAGTGAATATAATCCAAAGAGAAATAGGAAGATGTGAAGGAGATAGGCTTTTTACCTTTTCGGCATATTCACAGGGTAAAGAAAATAAAATTTATATTTATATATCTACATACACATACATATAATTTTAAATGTTGAATTTTAAAAATATACATAGGTATACATGTATGTATATGTGTGCACATGTATATGTATAATTTTTCAAGGTTGGATTTTTATTGAAAAATATATTGAACCAAGCCTTGAAATCTTAAAGCTGAGTTTGGGTATTTACTTGAGTGCAATGTTTGGCTTGGGATAAAAACAATGCCCCAAGGGTGCTTAACCTTTAACTTGTCTAAAAAAAAACTGAATTTTTTGAGAAAGTGTTGCAGATTTTTAGTATGCTTTATGATTACAGATCTGTCTCAGATTCAAGAGCTTTTTCAGTTTTCTCACTTTCTTCTTTGGTGTAGCCAGATTCCATAAAAAGCATATGCTTACAAAGCGTTGATTACATCAAGTTACGTGAAATGGGTAACACCTTGGAAGACAGTACAGTACCATATTAGAATTCAAAATAACTTCAAACTTTGGGGAAGCAGCTATAAATAGGATAAAATGGTGTTTCTTGATGAAGAAATAAAGCCAAGTAAAATAAATTGAACATGGGATATTATTAGTACATCATATCTTTATAGCAGAAGAAAATACTCAAGGTGCCACTAAGGTAACTGGGCTACTTCGAGATACATGTACGGACCTTTTGTGTACTAACAGGAGCAAACAGAGGGGTGAGAGAGTGGGTGTCATTGTCATCTCAATTACTGTATCAGTGAGGCCCTTGCTGGCACCCTCAAAGTCCTCTGCAACATGCAAAATACCACAGACACACAGTCCAGCAGGAAATTGTAACTTATCTCCATTTTAGGAAAGGCATGCAAAATTATTCTTCTGTGGTTCTAAGCTAGGTGACTCCATATTAGGAAAGGCATGCAAAATTATTCTTTTTTTCTAAGCTAGGGAAACAGAACGCTTTCTTTTTCCAGCATCCTAATGATAGTAATAATATTTTTAATGCTATTTATAAATAACATTTATTAAGTGCTTACTATGTCCTGGTGTCTTTTATGCATCAGCTTATTTATGCCCCCTAAAAATACTCTGTGCTATCAGCTCTATTTTACAAAAGAGGGCATTGCAGTATAGAGGTAGTAAGTAATTTGCTAATGTTACAATCTGGCAATCCTTGGAGTCAGGACTCAACACAGCTATGTTTGGACTCCAGTGCCTACATTATAACCCCCTCTTCTGGCCACTGCCTTATCTGGAAGCTTCCCAAATGTGTTCTCTTTGTGGCAAGGGATTTGGCTTCCTTCGGCTGATAATTCCTGGACTTTGGAACCCCTGGTACCCTCATATTCTCACAAGACATTTCTTCATCTGAATAAATTATACACTCAAGTAATGACTTCTGTTTGGAACACCTGCATAACATTGAAGGAAAGTTTCCCCTTCTGCCTTGGATTCTCCCTCCTTCATACTTGTTCTCCTTCACCGTGATGCTCCTCACCAGATCTCAAAAATAGAATTCCACCAGCCCCTTGCTACTGTATATATTCTTCTTCTGCTTGGAACAATTTATATATATCATGAGAAATTGTGAGTATTACAATCTGGGAAACCAAAGTATCCAAGGATGACATGGAAAAATAAATGCAGTTTTGGAAAAGAGAAGAACACTGAATAAAGATTAAATATAATACATGAAAGAAAAAATCAGAGGGCAAATTAATAAATATCTTAAGACACACGAATGATAACTGCTACCCAATTTTGTTTGCATTGAGAATATACAAGACATCAAAAGCTAAAAGAATTATTTTAATGAGTGTTCACCTAATGTCAGGCATTTAGCTGGGTGCTGGAGATACAGAGAAAAAAGCCTTTTCCCTGCCCTCACAGAGTCTAGCTAGGATCCACCATCAGTAAGGAGCAATTAGAATATAAAGTAACAAATAATATAGTAATGACCAGCAGAGGAGAATATGGAAGCCCCAGAATTTACTGTGGAGAATTCATTTGTTAAATGATGCTTGAGTCAAATCTTTTGATGAAGAGCCTCAATGTCCATGTAATCTATCCATCTAACACTTTGACCTCTTAGTTGTTTGACTTGCTTCTACCTAATGATAAAAACATGAAGTTTGACAAACTCTTGGTTGTGACTTGCAGAAGTTAGAGTAAGAAATCATTATAGGAATAATCAAAAAAATTTGTAAAAATTCTAACTTTTAGCCCAGCTTTATCTTTCTGCATGATTCAAATAGTAGAAGTGACTCTAGAATTCCAGCTGGATAAAACAAAAAATATCCCATAATAAGACTATTTATTCTTTCATTAGCAAAAGAAGTTCTGCAAAACTGGAAAAGTGTTAGGGAGACCATCTCTCTCCCCTCTCCTCCATATTAGTCTCCCACTTTGATTGCCCTACCTTTGATTTTATCATTATTAGAAACTTATTCATCCCTATGGATAAGCCATTGCTTCCAAATTTATATCATTAGCCCAGGCATTTGTTTTCAGAGCTACTAGCCTATAACTCCAGCAGCTTCTTCAACATCTTCAATAAATTACTTTCCTTCTCCAATGAAATGACTTAATAAATACCTTTACCAGCTATCCATTTTCTCAATCTGGACATGGGGGATTTATTGTGGATTCATCCCTCTCCTCACTCAGAATATACAGCCAAAGACAGCTATTATGTATTTCTTTTAAACAGCTATTTCACATGTCTTCTCCATTGCCAACACCTTTGTCCAGACCACCAGGACTATCTATGAAGGTTTACATAAGGTATCTCTTTTCCCACAGCTAAAAAAAAGTTATTTGGGGAAAAAAAAAAAAAGCCTAACTAAGTAAAGAAAATTTCATGCTTAAGCACCTTTAATGACTTTCCATTGCTTTTATGTTAGATTAAATATACTATTAAATAGTATGGACCTATGGACCACAGTTTTGTGAAAACTAATGTATTTTCACATCTCTGGCTTTATCTAGAGTCACTTACCCTCCTGCTTTATTTGCTCAGTTCTCACTGAGCTTTTTTTTTCAATTTCTAGAACATGTAATTACTATTCTTTCCTTTCCCAAGTCCTTGAAGCATGCTTTGCCTCTGAAACTTTTTCTCTTCACCTAACCCCTTTTCATCTATGGATTCCTATTCAACTCTCATATCTCAAATTAGATGTCATTTCCCTAAAAAGGTCTTCATTGATACCCCATACCTCTTATTACAATTGAATTGTTCATTCATTTAAGCATATTTACACCAACTGCCATCTATATTCTAGGTGCTATTTATTTTTTTAGTGACTATCAGAAAATAGGAACTAAATATGGGCAGGTCACAGACACTAAAAGAATACCTTACCCATAATAAATACCAAATAAATGTTTGTCAGACTGATATTTATAGATTTACAAGAAGTAAGCCAGGTGGAGAAAGGATACTAAAACACCTTAGACAAAGATGCAGGGTAAGTAGAGTACAAATTAGATGCATGATTGAGGATGGAAAACTTACTATGTAGTCTAATATTGGGTTCTTATGGGATAAACAAGTGCATATAGTAAATGTACCTCATGCTTATCAAACACATTATTGAAAGAGAGAAAGATAATTAGAACAGTGCTAGAAAGTTATCTGAAAATGAGGGCTGGTACATGTGATTAATTTTTTTCTGTAAAATTTTGAGATAGTTAATTCAATGGAAATATAAAGCAGAGAACAATAAATTTAACTCAAGAGGAAGGTATTTAATTCTTGGAAAATGACACTTGCAGGAAGGGATTGAAACTAGAGCCTAGAGAAAAATTCTTTAGACAGAAAAAAAGGAAGAAAACTTTTTTCAGTGAAACTGGAGAGAAATAACAGATTTTGTTTTTATTGATTGCCTGGAAATAAAGAAACAAAAAAAAGCCCTTTGAAATATTTTACTATTTCTAGGAAGAAAACATTCTCATCTGCTGATAGAAAGGAGGGAAAAATATATGGAGAACAATGCAGGTTTGTAATAGGCAAGGACGGAAATAGAAAATGAAACTAACAAAAACAGATAGTTGAGCAGCACTGAGCATTGGATAGAGGCTGGGAATCACAAATAAAAGTATTACAGAGGACTCAGAAAATGGATGATTATGAACAGTTCTTCCAATTCCCTTCCATCATTACTCTTGTTATTGACAGGTTTGTACAGTTTTCTATGTTCTATTTTAGTCATTGGTGCATTAAGTTATATAACTGCTTTCATAGAGGTGTTATTAGCTAACCTAAAACTAACAAATGCATGATCAAAAGGGACAGTAAATGTGAAAAGTGTAATGAAAAGTCCATCTACTTTATTTTAACTTCTAAAAGAAAGCAGCATATTGTAATGCATCTGTGGCCAGAACTCTCTTATTCCATTGAACATGAGTCACAGTTTTCTGTCAGCACATCTTAATTTTCAACCTAACTCTTTTCTGAAAGCTGGCTATGTTTGTTTTATTCATGGTAGGGAGATTTGCATGTACTATATGATTGACACAGAAAGAAATATTCTGTTGAACAATTTGGGGCAGACATGCCCAAGGCAATCCAGGTGAGAGAATTAATAACAATGCAGGAAAAAGAAATTCCTTATTACAACTTTGCTGAATAGAAATAGAATTCATTAGGGATTATATCATTATAAAAACCCAACCTGCCAAATACATCCATGGCCTTTTTAAGCAAATTTTACATTATTTTTATACTCTGAAATTGTATAATGTTAAACTTAGTTGTGTCCTTAAATGTTGGATATTTTGTGGTGCACCAAAGTGTGTAATAGACAATCTGGAAAAATAAATGCAACCTCTTAATTTTAATTGTAGTTTCATCTACATCTTACCATGCATTTGTTTTTCCCATATTAACGTCTTACTAAATGTAACAAATATGAATTTCACATTCATATGGACTGAAGTGTTAAGTAATTGTAATTTTCTTTATCTCTTTTTAACAGTCTTTAGCATGTAACTCTAGCCTCTATTCTGCCAAATGACAGAAAACATGATGTAGTTATTTCAGGTTATATTCAGTCCCTCATGGTAAGCTGAGTCAAATTAAGGTTATTTTTTAGTAGGTTAACAATTAACTCCCTGGGGCCTTCCATTTTAACCTGGTATCACATGTGACAACCTGGGGACAAGTGACTGGTCTATGAATTCCTTTGGCAACTGATACTATTTAACCCATTCTGTATGGGTTTTGATTTCATGGCAAAGGCTCTTTCAAGTTTGCAATATCACAGAATCATATCCATGACATTTTATCCTGAATGGGAAAAACAATTACTTCTCACTCCCTATTGAAGGGAGTCTCCATGAGACTGTCCTAGATCCATATAACAGCATACTCCAGTGAACTCTGTTTACTGTATTCTGCCTTGTTATGGGAATAAGGAAATGCTGGTAGGAACTGATGTCCTCTCTTAACTGCAAGTAGAACTGGTTACACGTAGACAATAGCTATAGGCATGCTAGCCCATAGAATGCTAAGACTGATAGTTGCTTTCTATTTTTGGGTCACAAAATGTTAAGACTTAACCATCCTACTGGGATTGGATATCTTCCTTGTGGTTTCACTCTGATGAGTATACCATCAGAGTATGAGTATACTCTGATGAGTATACCAAAGCCAGATTAAACCATCACAAGAAAAGAAAATTACAGAGTAATATCTCTTATGAAAGTAGATATAACAAATCTCAGCAAAATCATAGCAAACTGAATCCAAGAGCATATTAAAATAATTATACACCTTGATCAAGTGGGATTTATCCCAGATATGCAACATTGGTTCAACATAAGAAAATCAATTATGTATATACCATATTAACACAAGGAAGGGAGAAAACAACACATGATCATCTCAATTGATGCAGAAAAGGCATTTGAAAAAATCCAGTACCTTTCTTGATAAAAACATTTAAAACACTAGGGATGGAAGGAAACTTCTTCAACATGATAAAGAGTATATATGAAAATCCCATGGATAACATCCTACTTAATGGTGAAAGACTGAAAGCTTTCCCTCTAAAATCAGGAACAAGACAAGGATGTCCACTGTTACCACTGTTATTCGGCATTGTACTGGAAGTTCAAGGCAGGGCAATTAGGTAAAAAAAAAAAATAAAAGTCATCCAGATTGGAAAGGATGAAGTAAAATTTCCCCTATTTGCAGATAACATCATCCTATATACAGAAAATCCTGAAAAATCTACCACAAAGCTCCTTGAGCTAATAAATGAATTCAGCAAATTGGTAGGTACAAGATCAGCACCCAAAAATCAGTAGTATTTATATATACAAGCAATGGACAATCAGAAGAAGAAATTAGGGGGAAAAAAATAAACAACCTCCATTCACAATATCAGCAAAAAAGTCAAATAACTAGGAATAAATCTAATCAAGGTTGTAAAGGACTTGTACACAAAACACTATAAAACAATGCAAAAAGAAATCAAAGAACCAAAATAAATAGAAGGACATTTTGTGCTCATGGATTGGAAGAATACATTACTTTATCATGAAAGTAAAATGACATCGTTAAAATGTCATTCCTTCCCAAAGTAATTTATAGATTCACTGCAAACCCAATAAATTTTCTAACAACCTTTTCTGTGGAAATGGAAAAGTCAATAACAAAATTTATATGGAAGGGTAAGGGGCCCAAAATAGATAAGCCATCTTGAAAAAGAATAATGAAATTGGAGGACTCATATTTCCCAAACTTAAAACTTTTAACAAAGCCACAGTAATCAAAATAGTATGGTACTGGCACAAAGACAGGCATTTAGACCAGTGGAATTGAATTGAGAGCCCAGAAATCAGCCCTCACAATTATGGCCAACTGATTTTTGTAAAAGGGGAAAAGACTACCTAGGTATATAAGAACAGTCTCTTCAACAAATGGTGCTGGGAAAACTGAATCTCCAGTTGCAAGAAAAAGAAGAAGGACCACTGTCTCACACCTTACCCAAAAATCAACTCAACATAGATCAAAAACCTAAATATAAGACCTAGAACTATCAAACTTCTAGTAGAAAACATATTAGGAAGCATATTCATGACCTTGCATTAGGCAAGGGTTTCTAGACTTGACACTGAAACACAAGCAACATCAAAATATAGATAAATGGGATCTCATCAAAATTAAAAGGACTTTATCATGAAAGTAAAATGACAATGTACACAATGGAATAAAACATTTGGAAACCACATATCTGTTAATTGTTTAATATCCAGAATAAAGAATTCCTTCAATTTAACACCAAAAGGACAAACAACCCAACTGAAAAAAAATGGGCAAGAAACTTGAATAGACATTCTCTAAAGAACATGTACAAATGATCAGAAAGCACATGAAAAGATGCTCAACATCATTAGCCATCAGGGAAATGCATATCAAAACCACAATAAGATACCATTTCATACCCTTTAGAATGCCTGTTATTAAAAAAAAAAAAAGGGAAAATGACAAGTGATGGAGAGGATGTAGAGAAATAGGAACATTCCTTAATTGCTGGTGGCAATGCAAAATGGTGCAGCTGCTGTGGAAGAGAGTTTGGAACTTCCTCAGAAAACTATGTAAAGAACTATCATATGACCAGGCAATCCCTTTAATAGGTGTATTCCCAAAATAATTGAATGCAGGGACACAAACAGATATTTACATGGTGATATTCATAGTAGACTATTTACAATCTCCAAAAGATGGAAGTGATCCAAGTGTCCATCAACATATGAATGGATAAACAAAAAGTGGTATATTCATATAATGGAATATTATTCAGCTATAAAAATGAATGAAGTCTTGATACATGTGACAACATGGATGAACCTTGAAGACATCATGCTGAATGAAATAAGCCAAACACAAAAGGACAAATATTGTGTGACCTCAATGATTTGAAACAATTAGAATATGTAAAATCATAGAGTCAGAATCTAGAACATAGTTTACCAGGGCACCGGGAAGGGATAAGGAATTGGAATTAAGGCTTAAAATGTACAGGGCTCTTATTTGGAATGATGGAAGTGTTTTGGTAAGGGATGGTGGTGATAGTAGCAAAACATTGTGAATATAATTAGCAGCATTGAAATATATATCTAAATGTGATTAAATGGGAAAATGTTAGATTGTATATATGGTAACAATAAAAATTAAAACAAAATCCATGGAACTACACTACACAAACAGTTACCCCTAAGTTAAACCATGGACAATGTTAATAGCACAATTATAAAAATGTCCCATCATCAGTTGTAACAAATGTTCCACACCAAGGCAAGGTGTTACTATTAGGGTGGTATATAGAAATCTTGTATTTTATGAATGTTTGTTCCGTAAGCCCACAACTCTTCTAATAAAAAAAAAAGAAAGAAAGAAAGAAATAAACCAAACAGTTTGTGGGTCTCTATAGATTTTGGAAACAAAATATACTATAATCATAGTATAATGGGAATATCACTCCAAACCACTAATCAGTGACTTAGAAAACTTCCTTCAAGTGAGAGTAAATGAGAGTTTCGTAATAAATCCACATTTCAACAAAAGGCACCCACCACTCGGGTCTTAATGACCCACCTTATGATTCTCTAACATCCAAAGATGTTCAAGTTATCAGCAGTGAATAAGTGTGCTGTGCGGAGTCTCTGGAAAGTCCTCAAAAGAGAGGCACAAATCAGATCCCTAGAGTTCTGTGATAAAATTATGCTTTCTATAGAACAAATTTTTCTCCATTTGGGATACTACTCTTCATTTACTATCAGGTCCTAGTAAAACTAGTCCTAGGTCATGATATACCAAATATTTAATTGACCACAGCTGCTGGTCATGAGATTAGCATTATCAGACTCATCAATCTTGAGGCCAAGAAGACTGAGCTGTAATCCAGCATGGTCTAGAAGGACAATACGGAGTGTATTCTGGACCCAGCTCAAGCAGTCCCAGAGGATGTGTAATGCCCATGTCATATACCTCTATTTCATTGAGACTTCTACCTCATCTCACAGTTATGGTCTCCGGGGGACTCTCTATAACCATTGAACTAAATAGGTTTCACAGACGATCCTTCCTTTTCAATATGTTGATGCAGTCCAAAAATTGACTGATGTGTTCATTGTTATTCCCAAGTGGCACTAAAGAAAAATAGAAAATGGAAAACCTCGAATGGGTAGGACTTTAAGGAGAATACTTGCTTTTCTAATTTGTGTGATGAGATATGTGCCCTGTGATATAAATTTATAGATTCTTGAGCAGTGGCACAAAACGTGACTCAAAGGTCAGGAGACTAGATGGAACATGGCTGGAGATTTGGAACAAGGAATTATGGTAATGGGTAAAGTTGATGACCTGTGGGAATAGACTCAAATCATGTGGAATCTCATGTTTCCTTTTTTTTTTTTTTTAAGGAGATGTTTACATAGATCTTTTTTAAAATTAAAAAAAAAATTTAAATTAGAATACATAAATGATAAATAAAAAATGTAGGGGATTCCCATACGCCCCACTCCTTACCCCCCGCACACACACTTTCCACATTAACAATAGCCTCATTAATGTGGTACATTTGTTACAATTGATGAACACTTATTAGAGCATTGACAGTGCGGATTATAGTTTACATCATAGTTTAAACTCTCTCCTGCACAATTTTGTAAGTTATAACAAGATATATAATGGCCTGTATCTGTCATTGCAACGTCATTCAGGCCAATTTCAATGTCCTGAAAATCATGCTTTCTTTTAATGCCCACCACCCGGCAGTGTCCACTGCAGAGTATGCTCTCAAAAACCAAGTGGACAGGATGACACATTCTGTGACTGATAGTGAATCTCTATCCTCAGCCACTGCAGTGCTGGCACAATGGGACAAATGGTGACAGGAGGCATATGCTGAATGGACTCCTTCTCATCAAGAAGGATGTTTTATTACTATAGCTAAAGCACAAACCAGCCAGCAGCAGAGAGCAATGCAAAGCCTTCAGTATCATTCCTCAAGGAAACCAGCTAATTGATGCAAGTTTGATATCATGATACATCTTCCACTTTGGAGGGTGGAGTGATTTGGCAGATACAGTTTTGCCCTTGAAGCTCACCTTGCCTACAGTGGCACTTCCATCAAAAGATTTGTAGAATACCTGATCTATTGTTGTGTTATCCTATAACATTGCCTCAAAACAAAAGATAATTTTACAAAGAGGAGTTGTGATGAGCATGGGTTGAGTACAGGTTTCTTAGCATATACCCCATCAGAATTAACTGCTCTACAAAGAAGGTGTTCAGAGAACAGTCCCTATTCTACACTAACTTAGAATCACTTCCACCAATTCCAAACCACAATTTCTCTACATGAGATACATATGTTAAAAAAAAAAAAAAAAAGAAGAGAAAAAAAAAAAGCTTCACTATTGCATTAAGTGAAGAGCAACCCCATCCATTAACAGAAATCATGTTAAACTTTCTACAAAAGATATTTACTGTCTGGAACCCATCACTCTCACCAGGACCTTTCTGACATTTTTTCTTAATCAGAATGCTCTACTTTTCTTCAATTCGGAGTCAATTTTCAGATGAAATCATTTTGGGAAAACCTGTAGCTACACTAATATTTTAGAACTCTTCTTTTAGAACTTTTAAAATTCTTCTCTTTGAAGTTATTGAAATTAATAGCAAAAGATATTTTTACAGTGTTTGAAATAAGATTATTTTTCAGATATTCCTTCACAAG
>JAQZBX010050257.1:0-19708 GCA_029593785.1 Cabassous unicinctus | reverse complement strand
ACTCCAGAAGTTCCCAGGATCGGTTCCCAGTGCTGCCTAAAAAGAAGACAAACAGACACAGAACACACAGAAAGCAGACAGTAAGCACAGAACAATGGGGGGGGGGGTGAATAAATAAATCTTCTAAAAAAAACAACCACAGGGAAGCTGATGTGGCTCAAGTGTTTGAGCCCCCGCCTACCACAAGAGGTCCCAGGTTGTTCCCGGTACCTCCTAGAGAAGATGAGCAAGACAGTGAGCTGATGCAACAAGATGACGCAACAAGGAGATACAAAGAGGAAACACAATGAGAGAGACAACAAAACGGAGTGGAAGTGGCTCAAGCCATTGAGCACCTCTTTCCCACATGGAATGTCCCGGGTTCGGTTCCTGGTGCCTCCTCAAGAGAAGACGAGCAGACACAAAGAGCACACAGTGAATGGACACACACAACAGACAGCGAGAGCAAAACAACGGCGGGCGGGGGTGGGGATAAATAAATAAAAGTAAATCTTAAGGTTCTGGGTTCAATCCCCATGCCCAGTACCTCAAAAAAAAAAAAAAGAAAGAAAAACAAAACCCACAAATAATGTTTTATTAGATCACTGGTCCTCAATTGATCTTCCTGTGGAAAACTGGTGTGCTTCCAACTGCATAGTTCCTAGCATGTTGTATAATAAATGTAGAATGCATGAATTTAACTCAAGTCTCTCAATAAGAGGTCTTCTTACAAATTAATAAATTTTAAAAAATTTCTCATGTAGAACATAATTTAGTATTTTAGCCTTTTCCTGTATTACCAAAGTGTACACGCAGTCTTATTCATTTTTAACTGTTATGTAAAATTTAATCGAATACTTATAAGCCGTAACTGACCTAACCAAATTTATTGTTGAATATTTAGCCTGTTTTCATGCATTCTATATTAAAATTAAAAATTCAAAGTGCAAAAAGAACATTATATGAATTTTAAGTTACCCTAAAGTACGATCAGAGCACAATAGAAAAGTAATATTATACCATTAAAATCAAATACAAAAAAATAAAAAAATAAAATTAACAACAAAAATCCAGCAACATCAGGAACAGTTCACTGATTTATTAGATGAACAAACATATTCTCATAATCAATGAAAACTGTACGATATAAAATAATTTAAGAAATGTTGGGAATTAGCAGCACCATCCGTTATTGAAATAGCAAGAAAAACTTCACGTATTGTAAGCCAACACTTAGAAGGGAGTAACTACTTTAAGACCTAGTAATGCCATTTAATATCAGAATGATTGACAAGGGCATTTTTTAAAGCAAGTACACCTCCTTCTACTCCAGAATGATTCATGGAATATATCTGATGATTAATAATTTAGAATAATGCTACTGAAATAAAGAGATACTGCATAGTATTTGAATTAGGACAAGGAGACTAACATAAGCTACTTATGCTAATGGCTCAATACGTCTGCTTCTATGATAACTTTAGTTATGAATTAAGAAATTAGAAATAAAAAATAAATTTAATACAACTAGTAGTCCCTCTAAGAAACATTAAGTGGAACACAGGTCACTATGAAAATACATCACTTTTCCAGTTTGCTTAATAATTTAGTTTAAAAAGTTGTGTAGTTCTTCTCATCGTAAGTGGCTTATACAAATTTTTAATAAGCATTTTAAAAAGTTTAAACATATTTCTAAAATTTAATAGATTCTTTTGATTTTTTTAAAAAACATTTAGCCCTGTTGTCACAATTACTGTATATCAGAGTAAGAGACTGGGTTTGTGTGAAGAATACAAATTTACACACAATTTACAGAAACTTATACCCTAACATCTACAAAATTCACATTTATAATACAAGCAAGTACAAGGCTAGGATAAAACTGTTCAATTCCAAAAAGTCAAACTGTGGTACTCTTTATTTTCTCTGCTTAAAAAAAGTTCAATTCTGTACCAACTTTAAAAAGCCCTCATATATCCTAAGTTGGGGTAGGGGTGGGAGGCATTTCCCATATCCATTTCAGCAAACGCAAACCGTTTTCCTGTGCTGATGTAATAAAGGATTTCCAATTTTCTTCTGTCCCCTAAGTCTTCGTCGCATAGTAAGTTTAACAGAGTTCTTTCTCTGCGAGGTTGTGGGGAGGCTTGTAGGCTGAGCACCACTACTTTGACTTAAACCATTTCGTCTATGCTTCTTCAAAGGGGGACCAGAGTTGGATTCTTCTAATGTCCTTTTAAAGTTTGCTGGAGGGGTTCTTTCAACTTCTTGGGCTTTCATTTGACCAGGAGTTGTCATCTTCAAGTTTTTTTGGTCCATGATATTGTTTGTTGAATTGGTAGGGACAAGGCCAACTGGAAGGCTATTATTCAAAGAATCATGTACCCTTAAAGTCAGGGTTTTAGTACAATTTTCTTCAAGTGGCTCTTTATCTTTTGAGGGTATGACTACAGCCTGGACACTCCCTCGAGCTATCTCAGCTGGAACGTCTAGATAATTCTCTGAGAGGGCATTACTAGGAACAAGGGCAGGTATGTGGTCCTTAGAATTCAGCCTTGGCCAGTGATCCACCTCCAGTGACTGAAAAACAAGAAGGTAAATAAATTAAGGAACAATTTATCCTAGAATTCAACAAATCCTTGGCATGTGGTATTAAGTTCCCTACAAAGCTATTAAGATGGAAAAAAATTGATATTTGTTCACACACTCATTCATTCAACAGATATTTATTTATTGAACTATGTGCAAGGCTCTATTGTAAGGACCTGGGTGAGAAGAGGGCAATATAAAATTAACAGTGATAATGGACCCTGCCTTCTGGGTATTAAAGAAAATAAAATATCACATACCCTGCTTACATTTTTATTCTCCATGTGGAAATAACAAAACACTGGTGAAACTGCTAATTATTTTGCACAAAACCCTTATTTTCCCATAGGGACCATGAAAAAATTGCATTGAGAGGCCATTAACAAAATACTAATTTTCTGGCAATTCAGACAATGCCTACCTACATAAACAGATTTTTAATTATAACATAGGATGATCTAATTTTAAAAGGATCAGGTTTCTACGCAAAGATATTAAGATTTGCAGACACTCATTCAAATCAGTACAAAGCCAGAATGGCCTTTTGACAAACCAGTTAACCAATGGGGAGGGGAGACTTGGGGTGGTGGTGAGTCGGGTTACACTAGGATAAGTGAAAATCACATGTGCATTTATTTGTTTCTTGATTTATTTCCTACTTACTGAATTCTAATTTCTGAATATTTAGTAGTGTGGAAAACATGAAGTCCAACATTAAGCAAATATGTCATAATGAAAACTCAGGTGAATGTTGCTTTCCACCCATCTACCAAAACTACACATTGTTCTATGATTTGAGAGAAGTGGGAGATATGGGACCTATTGACTATGGTTGGGGCAACTCTCAGTTGAAGATACAAATGAAAAGCTCATGAAAAACTTTTTTTTTTTTTTTTAAAGCTTTACAGGCAATTCAGATGTGTACCATGCTTTAGATATACTTCTCTAGATCTATATATACTTAGAATATCCTATCTCCAAACAGATAAAAACATTCTTCCTATCAAACCCAAATCTTCCAATGTATTAATATTTTATGAAATGATTGTCTTAATAATCTCTCAAGAAAATATTTGAAGCATAAATACCTCTCCTGCCCAACTGTGTAACTTTTCCTTCACCTGGACATTCTCAATCAAATTCATTAAAATATTCATATATTCTGAAAAGCCCAGGCAAACCCTTTTGTAGAGTGGTAAATGAAGAAGAAACATTACCTCGTCTTCCTCTGACATAAAATTCCCTAGGAATTTTCCTAAAAAGTGCTATATAAAAGTATATTTTTAATGAAAATGATTCCTTTAATGGCTCTAGAGTGTAAAGGAAAGGAAAAGTGAAGTTACCCAATATCTTATTTCTAAAAGTATTTCAATTTAACCATAGACATGAATGTGCTTTACTGAAAAAAAAAAAAAAAAAAAATACATTAACTTTAGGTTCAGTGGAGTTTGGAGATGAGAAAAAGACACAGATATCCTATTTCCTGATTGGATATTACCCAAAATACATAGCTTCTCCTTTTTATGAAGAATATACTCTTGCTTTATAGAGTAATTGTTTCATTTTATTATTTTATACCACATGGTTTATTGAAAGCCCCATTATTCTTAACTGTTTAAACACTGATTAGATGTTAGGCAGCAACCTTTTTTTTACAGAACCAATGCTTAAGATAACAGAACAGTCTCTGCTCTAGAATATTTACATAAGGCTTTCAATAATTTAAACGAGAGTTGGGAGTTTATCCCTCTGCCATTAGGCTGATTAGAATGCCTAACCTTGTCACCAGTATGTTCTGGCTTATCACAGAAAAAAATATCTAGTCATAAGTAATTGTTGACCAAGAGATGCCTGGCACAGTGCCACGTGCCTGTAGTCCTAGCTACTCGGGAGGCTGAAGCAGGAGATTCACTTGAGCCCAGGAGTTCTGGGCTGCAGTGCATTATGCCGATAGAGTGCCTGCACTAAGTTCTGCATCAATATAGTGATGTCCAGGGAGCGGGGGACCACCAGGTTGCTAAGGAGGGGTGAAATGGCCCAGGTAGGAAACAGAGCAAGTCAAAACTCCCATGCTAATCAGTAGTGGGATCAAACCTGTGAATAGTCACTGCACTCCAGCCTGAGCAACATAGCAAGACCCCATTTTTTTTGCCCCTGCCAATTTAAGGAACAACTTACGTTCCTCACAAAACTTGTACCTCAGCAACAGATACAAAGCTCTGAATTAAACACTGTATTTCCGTAAGTATAAAAAAGAGCTTTCCAATCTATAGATTACAAATGGAGAGGAATTAAGAGAGAGAGAGAGAGAGAGAGAGAGAGAGAGAGAGAGAATGCTGCTCTATATAGAAAAATAATTTGTAACAAGAACCAAGCCCTAGATAAATTCTGTAGACAGGTTTCCTCTGCCATTATCTAGTCACTAATTTAGACACAAGAAAAAGGTACTCATCAAGTCATTTATAGGAATAGAACATATTGCTGAAACATGGACAACAAGGTTATAAGTTAGATGGAATTCCTCAATAAAAGAAAAACAATGGGACGATTTCAGAATTAACACAATTTATTGTAATTTCTGTTGTGCTGTGTCTTTTTAAAATCACAGATTATTATTCTGATACTACAGGTACGCTGGCTTCTCTTGCCCCACTTCCTCCTTGAACTTTTCCTTTTCTTTCTCTTTTTACTTGCATTCTGTGGGAATACATTGCATCTGTTAGCACAGGTACCTGTTTTTTTAGATTCACCCACAATTAATGACTTGTATTGCTAAGCCCTTTTCCAAGTTCACAAAACATTTATGTGATATTGATTACCTCCCCCCAAAACATACTTTAAAAGTTCAATAGATATTTTATGAAGAAAGTTCTATCAGCAACAAGATCAAAGTAATTGTGACTAATGAACTGCATGTTCTAATTGGCCAAAACAAAAATCCTCAAAATGTTCATGAGTTCACTGCTTCAGAGATCAACTTTCTCCATCTATCCTATAATCTAATATTAAACAACTAATCACAAATTATGCCTAGAATACAACTAATACTAAGTATTGATTTTTCTGAGAGAACTCTTTCTCTCTTCCCCACCTGTCCTTCCTATAGTTTTTGTTTTTTTTTGTTTGTTTTTTTTCCAGGAGGAGCAAGGGATTGAATTCGATACCTCGAACATGGGAAGCAGGAGCTCAACCACTGAGCTACACCGGCTCCCCTCCTATAGTTCTTAACTTTTGAAACACAGCTAAATTTAGTTCTGCCCTAAAGAAAAGATGGAAAAAATGTTTGCCATAGTAATCTATCACTTAAACAGAGGAATTTCTACTATATCCAACTCCAAACAAAGAATTGACTACTATTTTATATTCGGACTCAAACAGAAGTTGAGATGTTTAGAGACAAACCTAGACTCAAATACCTAGTCTAAATGAGCTTAAGTGTAAAAACCATTCAAAATTAATCAAAATGTCATATTTATCTAGTTGTTACTAAACAAGGGATAACTATAACAATGAAATAAAGCAGATGTATTTGTGATTGCCTTCAAGTCAATTAAGGTAAACAAAACAGAAACCAATTTCTTGGGCAGAAATTTGCTCTAATTACTTATCAGGTAAGAGCCAACAATACAAATTATTCTGAACAGCTCTAAATAATTTCCCATATTTGGCAGGACCAAATGGCTAACAAACAACCATACCTGTATATAAGTTAGTGTATATGTAAACCTGCTTAACTTTACTTTGGTTTTATTATTAGACAAGTCATTATTTCTCAGGATTTTAGAAATAATTTTTAAAACATATACTTTATGTACAATTTACATATAGTTTTAATAATACTAGTAGACTGTAGTAATTACAGTCCAGTAGACTGTAATAATTTTTATTTCAGATCAAAATTAAGAATATTTACTCATGGGGAGCAGATGTGGCTCAAGCCATTGAGGGCCTGCTTCCCACATGGGCGGTCTCGGGTTCCATTCCCAGTGCCTCTTAAAAACAAACAAAAAAAACGAGCAAAGGAGAAAAACAACTCAGGGGAGCCAATGTGGCTCAGTGGTTGAGCACCAGCTTCCCACATACAAAGTCCAGGGTTCAATCCCTGGGGAAGGGGGGGAGGGAAGGAAGAGAAGGAAGAAAGAATATTTACTCCTATCAAAGTACCGTTTTGTCCCCTCATCTTTACCCCACCCAAATGCCTCCTTCTCTATGCTGTCTAATAGTCAATTATTCAAAGACATTAAGAAACATAAAACTAGAGAATATATATACTCCCTATCCAGAAATAGGCAATTACTCAAAGGAACATAAGCACCTTCACAGCTTTGAAAAGAGAATGAAGAGTCTTCAAAAAGTTTCGATTTGCATTATGACTCAAGGAATTTGAAAGGAAAGAAACCTTTGACAAGAAATTCCTTTAAGAAAATTAGTACAAAATAATAATTTGTAAATTTCTAAATGAAAACAAAGATTCCATGTAAGGAAAATTAAATTGCCATATATATGTAAAGTAAATTCTCAAAAGACCATGTTTATTACCAATTTTGGGTAAGAAAAAATTGGGATCAAAACATAACCAAGTATTTGAGTTCTTAGCATGTCATTCATTGAAGGGAGATATGGTACCCATTTAAATTTGATTATTTCATAGCATATCCTAAACTCATTCAATATTAACACAGATAAAAAAACAGAATGATGTTGTATAAGAATATTGTCAACAATGAAGTTAAATATTAGTGTTTGAAAATAATGCACCATGAATTGTAACTTTAAAAATTTTTATACCAGTTCTAAGATATATTCTAAAGTCCAGTCCAATGTTGATTCTCTATGATCTTGTTCAAACTCCTTATCTCTCCATCTTACTATTTATAAATGGGAATAATAATATCTGCACTATTTACTTCTCCAGGTGATGAAGTTCAAATGAAATATATATGAAAGTACTTTATAAATTTTTAATGCTTTATAAATGTTCATAGAATTAGAAGGGGATCAATAAAATTTCAAATATTAATATTCCTCAGCGGCCTTATCTAATCACCTTTCAATTAGGTACTGTGCACATAACTGGCACTCATATTAGTACTGGTTTGAAGATGACTCTCTGGCAAGTTAAATCACAAAGCTCCATCACTTTCTTGAACTTAGTTACTAAGTTCTATTATATAAAGAATCTGAAAACTCTTTTAAGGTAACACTAGCCAAAAAATTCTGACTATTACAACACAACTAAAAATATTATACAACTAATATTATAGAACTATATACCTTGACTGGTGGTATAGAACAAGGAGAAGGAATCATCACGCAGGTCTCTTGACTATTATAGGAGGGGCTATCAGTCAGGTTCAGATAGAGCTCATCTTCATTGGTGCTCTGACTGTCCAATCCCGGAGAGATGCAGATTACTATGGCACTAGTATTATCTGCTCGGAGCATACGCTGCCTCCAGCGGCCTAGTGCTCGACTCACAAGCATTTTGGCACAAGATTGTCCATGCTCACCCTGTATTCAAAGAACAAGGAGAAAGACGGTAACAAATAAGATTTAGTTGCTACTAAATCTTTATCAAATTTTTAAAAATCAAAAAAATTCCCCAAATTTTAGACATTATCAATATTCTCCACAATGTTAAAATGTTACTGCTAGAAATTTTTAAAAAATAATAATAAAACAGAATTATCCAGTCATTAAATTTTACCAATTTATTTATTTATATATTTATAGGTACTGGGTCCGGGGAGTGAACCCGGGACCTCGTATATGGGAAGCCAGAGCTCAACTACTGAGCCACATCGGCTCCCCTAAGTTGTTTTTTTCATTTGTTTGCTTGTTGTTTGTTTCTGTTTCTAGGAGGTACCAGGAACCGAACCCGGGACCCCCCATGTGGGAAGGCCAGCCCTCAACTGTTTGAGCCACATATGCTCCCACCTATTTATTTTTATCATTTTGGTAGCATGGAACTTGGTCTCCACTGTACCTTTAATTAAGAACTTATATAAAACTTAAGGAACCACAATCTAAAAGGGGAATTGAGTGTGGGTGTAGCTCAGTGGTTGAGCGCCTGCTTCCCACATATGAGGCCCCAGTACCTTCAAATAAATAAATAAATAAATAAGGATATGAACAATATTCAGAGATATGGAAATATGTGGCCCTTAAATATATGCACAAATGTTCACACTCATGTGAGGAAAAAAGCAATATAACAAATGGTTCCATATAGAGATCAAACACACACCAACAGAAAGTGTGGGGGGAAAAAACTCAAACGATCTCATGTTATGCAAATAACTGTGGCTTGGAATAAAACTTACAGCATCATACATGGATTCAAAAATTTCTAAATTTCAAACAAAAATGAAAATTATGTGTGCTAGAAGATAGGTCTACATTTCTCAAAAGTACCTCTAGAAATAATTCAGTGATGAAGATGAATGTGAAAGAGTTTGGGAAAAATTACATCACAAGCTATAAATTGAAATTTTAAAAATTGATATATATATATGATCTAAAATACATTAACGTACTATAAAATAGTCATGAATGTGAAGTTTGGAAAAAATGTATCATGAACTCCAAGTTCAATTTTTTTTTTTTTTAAAGGAGGTACATGGGATTGAACCCAGGACCTCGTACATGGGAGCTCAATCACGGAGCTACATCCGCTCCCCAAACAAATAATGTTTGTTTTTAGGAGATACTGGGGATCGAACCCAGGACCTTGTATATGGGAAGCAAGTGCTCAATCACTTGATCTATATCCGCTCCCCCCAAATTTTTAATTTGTATAATATGATCTAAAATATATTAATGTACTATAAATAGTCATTTGACTTTCACCTATATCCCTGAAGTTTATATTTTCAAATTAGATGAAGAACTATGTTTTTTTTTTGTTTTTGACTCTCTCCTTGGGAAAACAGGAAAGAATCTTTATTTGGAGATGCCTTATGTTTGGGCATTACAGTATCCCCACAACACATTAATGATTAAATACAACTAACTCCTCTAAGCTGCTTGTTTTAAACCTAATATTAAACCACCTTGTGTTCCCCCAAGATAAGCCCCACTTTGTCATGTGTTTTATAAACATTACTTAATTTTCAATTCTAATTATCTCCTTTGTCCAATTTTATTATCAAGATTTGTACTAGTGTCATAAAACAAGGTACTAATCGAATTAAAGCTTGGGGACCTTTCCATCTTCTATTTTTGTAAACTCTTTTAGAACATATGGTTTATCTATTCCTCCAGTGTTTTAACAAACTTGCCTAGTGTTTCTTTTTTGGTAGGTTATATTTTAAACCCAATTCAAAGGGAGCAGATGTGGCTCAAGCAGTTGAGCGCCTGCTTCCCACATGGGAGGTCCCGGGTTCGGTTCCCAGTGCCTCCTAAAAACGAAAAAACAAACAACAAGCAAGCAAACGAAAAAACCAACTCAGTGGAGCCGATGTGGCTCAGTGGTTGAACGCCAGCTTCCCACATATGAGTTCCAGGGTTCAATCCCAGGCCAGTACCTCAAAAAAAATTTTTTTTCAAATTACTTTTTTTTTAAAATCAATTTTATTGATACATATTAATAAAGCATACAATCCATCCAAAGTGTACAATAATATTTATTAATCACAGTTGTGCTTTCTTCAATCATTATTAGAACGTTTTCCCATATTTCCTCCTCAGATTGTTCAATATAGTATACAAAAACATTACTGATATTTGCGTGTTTATCTTGTATCCTACCACTTTGCTGAACTCATTTATTAGCTCAAGTAGCTTTATCATAGACTTTTCAGTATTTTCCAAATATAGGATCATGTCATCCGCAAACAGTGAGTTTTACTTCCTCTTTTCCTATTTGAATGCCTTTAATTTTTTTTCTCGTGTAATTCCTCTAGCTAGAACTTCTAGTACAATATTGAATAACAATGGTGGCAGTGGGTATCTTTGTTTTGTTCCCAATCTAGTGGGAAAGCTTTCAACCTTTCCCCAATGAGTACAATGTTGGCTGTGGGTTTTTCATTTATGCCCTTAATTATATTGAGGAATTTTCCTTCTATTCCTATCTTTTGAAATGTTTATATAAAGAAAGGATGCTGGATTTTGTCAAATATCTTTTCTGCATTGATTGAGATGATGTTTTTTTTTCCCTTAAATTTGTTAATGTGGTGTATTATGTTGATGGACTTTCTTATGCTGAACCACCCTTGCATACTAGGAATAAATCCCACTTGGTCATGATGTATAAGTCTTTTGATATGCTGTTGGATTCAATTTGCAGGTATTTGTTGAGAATTTTTGCATCTATGTTCATTAGAGAGATTGGTCTATAATTTTATTTTCTTGTAGTGTCTTTATCTGGCTTTGGTATTAGGGTGATGTTGGCTTCATATAATGTATTGGGTAATTTTCCCTCCTCTTCAATTTTTTGGAAGAGTTTAAATAGGATTGGTGTTAATTCTTTTTTAAATGCTTGGTAGAATTCACCTGTGAAGCCATCTAGTCCTGGACTTTTCTTTGTTGGGAGACTTTTGATGATGGATTCAATCTCTTTAAATGTGACTGATTTGTTAAGTTCTTGTATTTCTTGTAGTGTCAGTGTAGGTTTTTTGTACATTTCTAGGAATTGTCCATTTCATCTAGGTTGTCTAGTTTGTTGGCATACACTTTCTCATAATATCCTCTTATGGATAAAAGTAAATAAATAAATCCTTTAAAAGAAATGAAACCAGTTAACTGACAATAAGGAAAGAACATGTGAAGAGAGGAGGATGGACCTTATAACTATAACTCTACTTAAAGTTCATCTTCTCTTGGGGAACCTTCACAATTCATTGCTAACACCCAATTTTTCAATGCCAACTTTAGAGTAGTTTAATTTTGTTAAGGAGCTACATGGTCTTCCTACACCTCCTAACAAACAGTTCTCCTACCTTCTATATTTTATCTTCCACACTGAAAGAAAAGCTTTTGAAAATACATGTAAAATGTACCTTTTCAATAACTCTCCGATGCCTGATGACAAAAACCTAACTTCATAACAGCCCATTCAAAACTTTTTTGTCTCATCTCCCATCACTTCCAAGACATCCTATCGTCCAGTCACACCAAGTCACTCATGAAATCTGAATGTCATATTTTCTCTTCTCCTTGACCTTACACATTCTATTTCCTTGCCTAAAAAGAGAGCTTCTCTCTCCTCTCTTTATTGATTTAGCTGGTAAGTTCAGTCCCACCTTAAGACTTGCTCAAATCTTGCTCTCCTCCATGAAACTCATTTATGCAGTCTTCCCAAGTTTCCTATATTCTCCCTCTCAGTTCTCAACAATTGTTCCTAAATATTTTATATGGATGCTTCTCTTAACACTCATTCCCAAAACACTTAAATTTTTTTTTTTTTTTTATTTTTAAAGAAGCTTTAGATTACATAAATGTTACAACAAAAATACAGGGGAGGGGATGATGTGGGGGGGGTACATGGGAATCTCTCATAATTTTGATATAACTTTTCTGTAATCTAAAACCTCTTGTGGCAGTTTGATATTGTTCATGAATTCCAAAAATAGATATTGGATTATGTTTGTGAGCTGTTCTGTCCATCTGGGCATATTAGATTGTATTGGATTCAGAGGTTTTCACTTTTACTTGATTGAGTTGTGAGTAAGGCTTTGACTGGGCCATGTCAGTAGGATGTTGAATCCCCACCCTCTTGGTGGGCAGAGACTCACAGAGTAACTGCACTGCAGAGAAGAGAAGTTGGAGTTTTGAGCTGGAGACTGGAAAGTAAGCACACAGAGTAGCAGAACAGCTGAGCCCGGAGAGAATCAAGCCCCAGAGAGAGAGAGAGAGAGAAAAAGCGGCCACCTGATAGTCTACAGCTGGCCTTGCGGAGAGAGCAAGGCAGATGAGCCCAGAGAGAAACAAGCCCTGGGAAGAGAGGAACCCAGGAAGCCTCAACTCTTGGCAGATGTCAGCAGCCATCTTGCTCCAACACGTGGCAAGACTTTGGTGAGAGAAGTAACTATATTTTATGGCCTGGTAACTGTACGCTTCTACCCCAAATAAATACCCTTTATAAAAGCAAACAGATTTCTGGTATTTTGCATCAGCACCCCTTTGGTTGACTAATACATCTCTTTAAAAATAAAGTTTATTATATTTTTAAAAAAACCATACAGCTTTACATTATGCAACTCAACATAAATATGCTAAGTGCCTTCTATGGCTAAACTTTGTACTTGGGGTAAGGACTATCTGGATGAATGAGATAAGAATCTATCCTTGTGGAATTTATATTCTATGCCATCAACCAAATCACTTCAATATATAAGAGCTAAATAAGGGCATGATCAAACAAAAAGAGCACAAAAACAGAAGCAATTCCTAAAGTAGATTTATAGGCAAAATAAATGAAGTTAATAATGTATAGTATTTGTCAATTTGGAAATTTATATTTATTCATTACAAATTCATATTTGTACTGACTACTTACTGAAAGAAATTTTGTGTCTATATACCTATACCTACAGTAATTATAATCAGTCTCAAAGGGGATATATTAAAATTATCAGAGATTTTCAAAGCGAAATTAGCTCAAATCAATAAAATTTGAATTTGCTTAAAAAAAATATATAGGGGATTCCCATATACCCCACCCACTCCCCCTCCCACACTTTCCTCCACTAACAACATCTTTCATTTGTTACAACTGATAAACACATATTGAAGCATTGCTACTAACCATGGTCTTTGGTTTACATTTTAGTTTGCATTTTGTAACACACAATTTTATAGGTTTTGAGAAAATGTATAATGGCCTGTATCCGTCATTGCAATGTCATGCAGGACAATTCCAATGTCCCAAAAATGCCGCATGTTGCACCTATTCTTCCCTCTCCCTCCCCTCAGAACCTCTGGTGGCCACTGCCTTTATAGCAATGATACAATTTCTTCCACTGCTAGACTTAAAGTCTACTTCTTTAGTCCACAGGTGCATTCCCACCTTATGTCCAAAACACTTTTTGTTATTTATAAAAAGGTTCTCCTCAATCTACTATAAACTGGCTTTTATCCCCATCATGCCACTGAAATGTCTATCTCTCACAGATCAGTAAAAATTCAAATCCAGCAGACAAAATGTTTGTTTAATCTTTCTCTGATATCTGATATCATTGACAAGTGAAAAGGCAACATGGTGAGCCCTTAAGTTGTCAAACTGAATCAAGGCATGATTCTTAGCTTTAAAGAATTCACAATATACTGGGATTGATATTTATATACCTTACTTGTAATAATGTTAAGTGCCGAGCAGTAACCATATTCTATTTATTTGCCTTTGCATACCCCATGCCTAGTCTTTATCATGTAAATTGAGTAAATGAATGGATACAATATTATACTAGTTCACTCAAACTGCCGCCTTTTCACCTGGAAATATAGTTTTACCATTCCTTTCATATTAGAGAAAAATTATCTTTTCCAAGGATAACCCTCCCGTTGTACCTTTGATTCTAGTCATTTCCATGTGCTCTGGGCCTTTTCTCCATCAATAGCCCTTATTTCTCACTGTCAATCTTTCTCTTAAGACTATAAACTCCTTTCAAGACCTTCACTATTACTTTCAGGCTAACAATGCACGCTGGCTTCTGTTTTTGAAAAAGTACTTCATCACCATTTGCAGCCTGCTTTCTGTCCTCATCACTTCTATTGAAATTCTTCACCCATGAAAGTCACAAATAAAAGATCCTAACTGTAAAAGCCAATACCCTGTTCTCATCCATCTGTTCCTATTTCTTTCCATCATTTGACATTGCTGACTACCACTCCAAAATTCACTGTCCTTAGCTTCAATGACAATGCATTCTTCAGGTTTTCCTTTCTTTGTCTATTACTGCTCTTTCCTGGAGGCTGAGGGTATGGTCAACAGTAAACTCAGAATGAAGAGTAAGACAATTTTCAAGCTGAGTCGGAAAGGAAAGAAAAGGATTTTCTCATTGCTGATTGTTTCTAAGTATGCAACTGACTGAAAAAAGGATAAGCATGTGACCCACACAGTAAGCATGTGACCCATTACAAGTTAGCAATTCCACTCCTAGTTACATACCTAAGAGAACTGAAAACATGTCCACACAAAAACTTGTCCACTCATGTTCATAGCAGCATCATTAACAATAGCCAAAAGTGGAAAAACTGAAATGTCCATCAACTGATGAATGAATAAACAAAATGTAGTATAGCCATACAATAGAATATTCAGCCACAAAAAGGAATGATGTATTGATAACATGCTGCAATTTGGATGAGCCTTGAAAACATTATACTAAGTAGAAGAAGCAGACACAAAAAGGTCACATATTCTATGATTCCATTTATATGAATAGGCAAACCCATAGAGACAAAAAGATGAGCGGCTGCCAAGGGATGGGGGAGGGAGGATAAGGAACAACTACTAATGGGTATGGATTTTTGTTTTTTTCTGTATGGTGCTGGTGGTGGTGGTGATAAAAATGCTCTGAAATTAGAGTGATGATGGAATAGAATAAGAACCACTGGGAAGTGGCTGTGGCTCAACTGGTTAGGCTCCCGTTTACCATATGGGAGGCCCTGGGTTTGGTTCCTGGGACCTCCTGGTGAATGCAAGCCAGCCCGCGTGGTGCGGTGAGCTGGCGCAGCAAGATGACGCAACAAAGGGAGACAAGGAGACACAGAAAAACGCACAGCAAAATAGACACAGTGAGCACAAGCAGCAAGGAGGGGAATGAATAAAAATAAATAAAATAAATCTTTAAAAAAAGAACCACTGAATTATACACTTTATAGAAGAGTGAGTTTCATGGTAAAGGAATTATATCTCGATAATAATAATAAAGGATTGACAAGGTTTCATAGGCTGGTAAGTCAAGGGCTGTTCACACTGAATTCAATGTTTTGTGATCTAGTTTCATTTATTTATCTCCTGTTTCATTCCACTAATGATTAGGAGCTGCAAAAGGTATGTTTTTACCTACTTCTATAGTCAGGCAAATGCAAAATTCTACCAAACAGAAACATTTTTAGATGTCTGATATTTAAGACCCCTAACAGAAGTACCAAAACCAAAATTAGACAACAATATCAAATTATGGAGTCTCTTCTCACCATTAAGTATTTTTTCTCCTCTTGGTCCTGGCACATTGAGATGGCATCCTGAGGAGGAATCATATTCCAAAGTCCATCACTACCCAAGATAATATACTTGTGCTTCTGGGGGTCAAGAGTATGGACACTTGTGTCTGGTTCAGGTGACACCACAAACTCACCACTGAAGAAATCATAGCTCCACAAATCACCTGAGGGCAGGAAGCAGAAGAAGCAAGAAGTATTATTCTAAACTAACAGTATCACATCAACAGATAAAAAAGAAAACAATCTACATGTGCACCTCAATAGATGCCAAGAAACATGATAGCATTCAGAATTCATTCATGATAAAAAAAAATTCCTACCAAACTAGGAATAAAAAGGAACTTCCTTAACCTGATAAAGAATATTCATCAAGAATCTATAGCAAGCATCTTACTTAGAAGTAAATGTTAGAAGTATCCCTTTTAAAAGTAAGGAATGAGAAAAGTATGACCCCTATCATCATTTGTCTTCCAACACTGCACTGCAGGTCCTCCATGGGCAGTAAGATAACAATTATTTGAAAAAGAAAACAAAAAAGAAAAAAAGATATATGAATTAGAAAGGAAAAAATAATTTTCAGATAATTTGATTTCTGTATGGAAGACCAAAATGACATTAGATAAATTATTAGAATAGGGAAGTTTAGTAAGGTTGTTAAAAACAAACCCAATATGTAAAAGTCAAATGCATTTCTATACAATAGCAAAGAAACAGAAAATATAATTTTCTAAAAGATTACATTTATAAGAACGAACCAAATATAAAGTACTTAGTAATGTTTTTTTTGTTTTTTTGTTTGTTTGTTTGCTTGTTTTAAGGTATTGGGGATGGGGATTGAACCTGGGACCTCGTAAGTGGGAAGCTGGCGCTCAACCACTGAACCACATTGTCTCCCCTGAGTTAATATTTTCATTTGTTTTGCGTGGTGTTTGTTTTTGTTCTTGTTTTAGGAGGCACCGGGAACTGAACATGGGAGCTCCCATGTGGGAAGCAGGTGCTCAACCGCTCAAGCCACATCTGCTCCCCAGGAATGTATTTAGCAAAAACGTGCAGGCCTTTTATGGAGAAGATTATAAAATCAGATTCTAAGACATTAAAGACTACCTAAATAAAGAAATAAGCCTTATTCCCAATAGGAAGACAATAGTATAAAGATGTTAATTCTCCCCAAAATAATCTAAAAATCCAATGTAATTCCAATCAAAATACCAGAAGGATTTTTGTAGAATGTGATTCTAAAATGTATAGAAAAGAAAAAGGGCCAAGACTAACCAAAAACCTCCTGCCTACATATATTAAAACTTACAGAATGAAGTGTTCATCACTTAGAAGAAAATCCCAGAGATAATAATGAGCATTTTTAAGCTCTTACCCTACCATATTACCAGTTATTGGAGATCAGTAGGTTTTTCCTTTCCAGTGAGCCAGAAAAAGAAGGTTCTTATACTTTATCCTCCTCCTTTATTAGCTCCACATTAAACAATGCCAAAACTTCTGCCTTTTAGACCTAATAGATGTAAACCTCAAAATGGTCAACAGAAAAGAAATTTAGTTGACTCAGACCATCAAAAAGATCAATAAAATTTAAGCAGAAAAAAATTTTTTATAGGAACCACCTACTCCTCTATGATACATCAGACAAAGTAAGTGGAACAATATATTTGCCAGAGTATTTTTTTTTTTTTTTTACCGGGAGGTCCCGGGGATCAAACCCAGGTCCCTCCATATGGGAGATGGACGCCCAACCGTTTGAGCCACATCCGTCCCCCAAGTGGAGCAATATAAAATTTTATTTTGCTCCCAAAAAGAGGGGAAGGAGGAGATATAAAATAAAAAACATGAATTTCTGCCTCTTTTGTTTGTTGTGAAAGACAACCAAAACAAAGCTCCCTAGTTAATGAAAAAATCAAAATGAACATAAAGACAGTCAAGATAAATATTAAGGCAGCAATTACAGAGTTCATAAGTGATAAAAGCTTTCAGAAGCAGCTTTTCCCTATTGTTTGGGCATAATGTCATTCCAATTAAGAACACAAATTTATATAGAAACAATCTCTAATATGTTTAAACTTAAGATCTGGGTAAAAAGGAATTTCCCATTTTCAAACTAATTTAAATTTGCTTAATTTTAGATTTCATATAAATGAAATCATACAATATTTGTCCTTTTGTGTCTGGCTTATTTCACTTAGCGTAATGTTTTTTGAGGCTTTTGAGGTTCATCCGTGTTATAGCATGTATCATTACTTCATTCATTTTCATGGCTGAATAATATTCCACTACTAATGTATATATCACATTTTGTTTACCCACTTCTCTGTTGATGGACACTTGGGTTGTTTCCACCCTTTGCCTATTGCAAACAATGCTGCTATGAATATTTATATGAGTATCTGTTTGAGTCTCTGGATGTACATTTTTCAAACAAGTTCTCCAGCTGATTATTGTTTTTCCCTTTTGTAATTACAAAATAAAAGTTTTTTTGTTTAATTGTGGTAACATATATATATACATGACATAAAATTGACCATTTTAACCATTTTTTAAGTGATTGTCAAGAGAGCTTTTTCCTCTCTACCTCTTTAAAAAAATTCTAATAATATGACTTATGGATCTTTTTTACTCAATATTTTATCAGCTTTGATGCTCAAGTTGTTTGAAATTTGCTATTGGGAGTCTCTAGATTTTGAATTTTTAAAACTCACCAGATGATTCATATTCATAATCAGATTTAAGAACATCAGATATAGCGAGTTCTCCCATTTTACCAGTTCAGGGAGACTATGCAGCTTTATCTGAGGTCAAATAACTAGTAAGGGTCATAATTTTGGCTTGAACTAAGGATTCTGTTCTTTACTACTGGCCAGGTGCTTGTATATCAGGATCAGAGATGGCACTCCCACAGGCCCCAAAGGGGCCTTGGATGTTGTGGCAGACATGGCTGGTGGATGGCTCAAGAGCCATTTCTCCCTTTTCCTCAGTAGAGGGTGCTAGAGGGACACCAGAGGAGAAAGAAGCCTTTCTTCCTGGTTCCAAAATGTTTTATGCTTTTCTCAGCTTGCTCCTGTAGTAAATGGCAGTCAGGAGTACGCAGCAGCACTGTGCAGGACACCCAGGGGTCCTTACTCTTAGGGAATTTCAGTTGCACACCCCCAACCCTCACTGGTGGCTTCCCATGGACAGCTTCCCAGCAAATTCCATGGCTCAACATCTGTGGATGGCTTTACCCAGGACTCCAGAGGGGAGCTTCCCAGTGTACCACCCTAGCAGGCAACTTCCCATGGCAGCTCAAAGGGTGGCTTCCCAGGTAATGACACCAGAGCGGCATCTCTACAAACTTCTCTGTCATCCAGTGTGCGACAGCCAGGCCCTCTCCAATGAGCTCTGGATCACATGGGGATCACAGAGTGCTCTTCCAGACTTTTTCCTTCCTTAGATGTTCTTCCTCAGCCCTATAGATAGTGGGTGCTTCTTTTATCTGCTATCCCTCTATTCATATCTATCTATATATATAAAATAAACTTTATTTTTAAAGAGGTTTTAGATTACAGAAAAACTACATCTTCCCCTATTAATAACATCTTACAATAGTGTGGTACATTTGTTACAGTCAAATAAATATTGATGCATTGCTACTAACCAAGGTCTATAGCTTACACTGCGGTTTACACTTAATTCCAATTCCCTAAAAATGCCTTATGTTCCACCTATTATTCTCTCCCCCGCCCCTCAGAACCTCTGGTAACCACTACCTTTATATCAATGTTACATGTTCTTTTGTTGCTACAATATTAGTAAGTTTACTTTATCCATGGTTGCATTCCCCCCTTATGTTTATTCATTCCTCAATCTTGAGGATTTTGGGATGATGATGCCTGCTCTGCCTCACACTGAGAGGTGACTCTATTCTTTAGAATTCTCTTTGCCCCTTACTGGGTCATCCCTTGTTATAATTTTTTTTTTTTTTTTTTTT
>JAQZBX010050256.1:0-19708 GCA_029593785.1 Cabassous unicinctus | reverse complement strand
AGGGACCATGTCTGCTTTTGCCTACCATTGTTCCTTAATATCTAGCCTAGTGTCTGGCTCTCAAACCTGTGTTAAATACATATCTCCACCAGTACCTCTGAGCTTTAACTTAAAAAAATTAAACTCTGTATTTATAGATTTTCTTCCAAACATGCCTTCATTTTCTTTCTATTAAACATATACATTAATTATAATTTACTTTTTTATTCTTTTCTTTTAACTTTTTAAAATTGAAGTTTATCATTCATACATGAACACCCATAAACAATAAGTTTATTATATAAGTTGTAAACTTGCAAAACAAACATACATAGCATTATAGAGGATTCCTATAAGTTACCCCACTGCCAACACCTTGCATTGCTGTGAAACAATTTTTACAGAATATGAAAGAGCACGGTCAAAACATTACTAACTACAGCCAAGATTTTACATTTGGTGTATTTTTCACCCAACCCACCTGGTTAATGACACCCTGCATTAGTATTATATACCGTACTTGTTATAGTTCATGAGAAAATTTTCTCATATTTGTTCTGTTAACCACAGTCCATCTTCCACCACAGGATTCATTGTGTTACACAGTCCCATGCTTTGTGCAATCCACTCAAAGTGTACACTAAGTGGCTCTGATTTTCATCACAGAGTTGTGGCGTCATCACCTCAATCATTTTTAGAATGTTTTCAATACTCTAAAAGGAAAACTCCCATACCCCCTCATACCTACCTATTGTCCCTCAGAATTAATATAATATCCTCTTTGCCATTGCTGCAAAAATTTTGTGATATTACTGTTAACTATAATCCATAAGTTACATTAATTGTAATTTTCCCGTGTATTGCCATATACTTAACACTTTGTAAAGGAAGAACCTTCTTTATACAATTAGTCACAATCGTCATCCACCACTAAAATCACTGTTATACAGACCCTAAATTATTCTCTAGCTTCCTTTCAACTGAAATATTACATCCACAGACTATTCCTCTCAGCCACAATCACATTTATAAATCAGTAGTGTTAGTTATACTCACTATAATGCATTATCATCAACTCTATTCATTTCCAAACATATACAATAAACCTTATAAAAATTCTAATACATTAAGCATCAGCTCCCATTCTCAACCCACATTCAACTTCTTAGTAACCTATGCTCTAGAGTTTACCTCTGTGAGTAATTTACTTTTATTATGATTTTGAGATAATGCAAATTAATCCTAGACAGACGTTATTCAGTTGTGGGTAACAGAAAACACTTTAGCTGTTTTAAGTAAAGATAGATTTAGTTCAGGGAATCTAGAATTGAAAAATTGTTGGAAGGCCCAGACTCAAGCTTCAGAACAGGCTCAGAAAGGAAACTCATTTTTCCACAACAGTCAAAAAGCTATTGCCTCACCTGCTAGTTTCAGATGCCATTCCTGCTACCTTGAATAGAATTCCAGATGTCCTAGCTGTACCCACTGAACTCAGTTCCAAATTCACATCTTGCACAAAGCACGGGAGTCTTACTCAAGGGAATCTGGGAAATGAAGATGTAGTGAGAGCTTTCTGGCTTCTACAGTACAGGAACGTCTCACTAGAAGGAGACTGTAGTAGACTCTGAGCAAGCCAAGATACACACACCTTGCCTTGAGTTTCCTTCCATGGCAAAAGATGAATTGTCAGTTCTGCAATGCCTTTCTTGGATAAATATAAAAAATTGGAATCTTGCTAAGTTGTTTTTTACATATTCCAAGACGATTTTGTTTTGTTTTGTTTTGTTTTTTGTTTTGTAGAGAAACACTTAACTTTCCACTTTGCCTCTTTAATCACAATGTTAGGCTTATCAAACACATGAAGATTGCTCTTCTTCTCTGACACTCACATAATAGCCTGATCTCAGTAATTGTTTAAGGGGAAGGTATTTTTTCCTGAATTACAGACAGTCAAATCCTCTATTTTATTGTATAATTGGAAAATAGCTAAAAGGGCTTCCTTCCTTCCTCCTTCCGTCCCTCCCTTTCTTTTTTCTTCTTTCTTTCTTTCATTCTTCCTCTCACAACAAATATTGACTAGCTTCTATGAACCAAGATCCAGGCTAGGCACTGAGAATATAAATATGAAAAAGACCAACACAGTTCTGTCTCTCTGCAATTTAGTCTGGCTTGGAGGACAGATTAAATAAGTACTTAAAAGTGAGACTGATGTTACAGATAAGGAACGTGCAATATAAATATAAGCCAGATTCCTGTCAGCAAAAAAAACCCATGCCAACTAATTCAATAGAGGGAATTTAATATGGGGAATTAGTCACAGAGGTATAAGAATTGCTGAGAAGGCATAAAGGGTGAGTCAACCAAAGATTAGCCAAGGCAGGAAGCTACTCTTACCCTTAGGGTTGGAGGGACTAATGGAGGAAAGGGTATTATACTACCCAATGAATGGAGCTATCCAGTGGGAGTTGGAGTCATATAGGAAACATGTTCACTGCAAGAAATATCGCCCAGAGCACAGAGAAAGAGGAGAAGACATAACCTAATTTCTCCCCTCCTTCCACCTTCCAGACTTCTACCAGTGTCCCTGTTAGCCACACCCAACTGGAAGATGTATGACAGAAACAGAATTTTCTGGGATGAGCCCCTTTTAATAGACAATAGAGCAAGGGCAGGACAGGAAGTGGATCTGAGAACAAAGATGCAACTGACCAACACAGGACATTATGAAAGCATATAACTGGCCTAAGGGTTCAAGAAGTCACAGTTAATTGAGGCCCACAGTTTGGAATTTAAATTGATCTAAGCAAAACTCAGTGGGAAGAGTATCTCAAGCAAAGAGAACAGTATTCCAAATGTGTGACAGCAGAGAGAGAAGGGTCCTGTTTTAACTATTTCTACTTTTTAAATCATGTTTCAGTGGACCAAAATATAGGTTAAATTGGAAGGAAAGAAAAGAAATAGGCTAATGCATACTTATGACCAAATTCTTAATAATGGTAAGTAATATTGAGATTATTTTCTCTAATAATAAAAGAAGTCTCTAATCATAAAAGAAGAAGAAAGAGAGGAAGAGGTAGAGAGGGAAAGGTGAAAAAGGGAGAAGAAAAGGAAAGTAACCTCTTTGTAAATTCTTCAAGAATCTATGAAATTTAAACCATATATGTATGTAGAACATAAATATTTCTTTGAACTATTTGGTAGTTTACTGATGCATGAGAATAATTTCCAAGTAATGTCTTATGTTTTCTTTATGGCATCTAATTACTCTGAATCGCTGTCGATACATTTCTATTATTTCCCTCAGGAAATGCATAAAGGCTAATTAAAATGTGATAAATTATTCTATGGATTTTGATTCTACAGCCTCTGTTTACATGTCATAGCAAGCAGAGGCAGTGAAAAATAGAGGAAGCTAGGCTTTCAAAATAAATAGTATTCTCGTCAAAATAGACATTTTTAAGTGCAACTTTGCTCTACTGAAGACCTGCAAACCCTTGCCATTAACTTCCAGATAGGGTGAGAGGTAAGATGGATGAATTCAGGTCCATTTCCCTAAGTCTTTCCAATGATTACTCATGGATTATAGGTTACCTCATCCATAGAATAGAACTAGGAATAAAGAGTATGTGGATGCTTTCCTTTTATTTTGAAAAGGGCTTTTATTGTATTTAATTGGCACAAAACTATTTTTTTTTATTGCTTTCACTTTTACTAGTCCTAATGTCAAAGTTTGAGTGACTTACTCAAAATTCTAACAAAAGATTCAGCAGACTCCCCAAGTACTGCCTGTGTTGGCAAAAACCATCCTTTTCATGAACAATATTCTTGTTTGATGCTCAAAGGGCAAGGCAATCAGACCATCTCCTAAAAACTTTATTAAAGTCATTCAATTGCTCTTTCTCCTCAAAAAAAAAAAAAAAAAGGAAGCTGCAAAAAGGTACTTAGTCTCTCCCACCAGTAAAAAGGAACATTTATCTAGATGTCACTTTTATCAGCTTTAAAAAGATATCAGAATATGGGTGAGTTGAACATTGCTCCTATTTTGAATAAAGAAGTATCTCTAGTTAGGAATTTCACTGGAAAAATCTATATGACAATAGACATAAATCCAACACCCCAAATTGAGTCCACATACTATAAGAAATAGAATAAGGGACTTTTAGCATAGGGGAAAACCTTTTAATAATATTGGTATCAGTGTGGGCAAGCGTATATAAGAACTGATATTTAGCCTTCACTGGCAGCAGTGAAGAAAATAGTGTAAAACAAATAAACAAAACAACATAAAAGCCTGTAGAAACTATAAAAATAAGTGTAATTATAGTGTTTATCCTGGAAATTAGTCCTAAGGAAATTTTTAAAAGTCAAAACAAAATTCACAGAAAAATAACTGGGTTGAGGAAAGCTATTTGCATCGTGTTCTTAGTTACGTCAATTTTATTGTTTTTACCTCTATAGTGAAGTGTAACAGACATACATTCAAATTCACAAACCTTAAATGTTTGTGAATTGATGAGTTTTTGCATATATCCATACTCAAGTAACCACCATCCAGATTAAGATAATTAACATTTCCAACACTCCAAACAGCTCCCTCATTGCCTTTGCCCATTCTCAAAGATAACTACTTTTCTGATTGTATTAGTCAGCCAAAGGGGTGCTGATGCAAAATACCAGAATTCTGTAGGCTTTTATAGAGTATTTATCTGAGGTAGAAGCTTACAGTTACCATGCCATAAAGCATAAGTTACTTTCCTCACCAAAGTCTGTTGCCACGTGTTGGAGCAAGATATCTGCCTACATCTACAAGGGTTCAGGCTTCCTCTTCCTCTTAAGGCTCTGTGGTCCCAGTTTCTTCCAATATCAGCTGTAGGCTGGGATAAATCTCATCTGTCTCCTGGGGCTCATTTCTCTCCTGGCTCAGCTGCTCTGTTCTCTCCACAAGGTCAGCTGTAGACTGTCGGGGAGCTCTCTCATCCTGGGGCCTGTGCTGTGTCTATGGAGCTGTCTCTATTCCTCTGTGTGCTTCTCCTGTGTGTTTACTTCCTAGAGCTCCAGCTCAAAACTCCAACTAACTCTTCTGCCTTGTAGTTTTCTCTGTGAATCCCCACCCATCAAGGGGACGGGGACTCGACGCACCACTGACACCCAATCAAAGCCCTAATCACAACTCAGTTAAGTAAAAGTGAAACCTCTGAATCCAATACAATCTAATATGCCCAGAGGAACAGACCAGTTCACAAACATAATCCAATACCGATTTTTGGATTTCATAAACAATATCAAACTGCTACACTGATCTGCATAAAAAAGATTAGTTTTGTCTATTCTAGATCTTCATCTAAATGTACTATTTGTGTATTAATCCTGCCACTCAACATATCTCTAAGTTTCATTCCTATTTTGTTTGAATGCAATAATTTATTCTTTATAATTGCATTAAGAATTCCTTTGCAAAATATACAACAATTTATATAGTCTACACTTTACAGAAATTTGGATTATTTCTAGTTTGAGACATGCAGTTATTTTTAACAGATTAAAATTTTAAAACAAAGTATTCAAAAATAGACCAATTTTAATAGGTAACTGTGGTAGTTTGAGGCTTTTACAGACCCCAGAAAACATCATGTCCTTAGTGCTAATCCATTCCTGTGTGTAGAAACCAAGTATAGGTAGGGCCTTTTCATTAGGTTACTTTAGTAAGGTGTGACCCAGGGTGGGTCTAATCCTCTTACTGGAGTCCTTTATAAATTGGATGAAGACAGAGAGACATATAGAGAAGGAAGACAGAGGAGCTGAAAGAGGAACCCACAGAAGCCAAGAGAGAAAGCCACAGATGGAGCAGCAAGAAGCTGAAATAAACAGAGCTTGGAGGAGAAGGCAGAGACCAGCAGATGCTGCCTTATCATCAGAAGTTGTTCTTAGGGGAGAGAGCGTCACCTGATAATGCCTTGATCTGGACACTTTTCTCAGCCTCAGAACTGTAAGCTTGCAAGCCAATAAACCTCATTGTAAAAGCCAACTTATTTCTGGTATATTGCTTTTGGCAGCTTTTAGCAAATTAAAACAGTAAAAATAGATTCTTATAC
Source organism: Cabassous unicinctus (assembly GCA_029593785.1). Taxonomy (NCBI): domain Eukaryota; kingdom Metazoa; phylum Chordata; class Mammalia; order Cingulata; family Chlamyphoridae; genus Cabassous; species Cabassous unicinctus. The sequence goes on along the minus strand of JAQZBX010050256.1, from coordinate 13,637 downwards.
AATCAGAAAAATATATTTTTATGAAAACTGTATAGCAGTATGAAAAATGTTAAGAACAAATAAGCTACATACAAAATTGAAGCTAACTCATGATTAAAAGTATGTAAAAATTATGTGTTAATGAAATAAATGGAAAATTATAAAGAAAAATAAACTGCTAAATTTGTTAGTACGGCAAGGTTATAGATTATATAATAAAAATTCTTCTTAACACTTTTATGCAATAAACCATTTTTCAAATTTATTTAATTTCCTGAGGTAAAATTAATATATATAATAAAATCCACCCATTTAAAGTATGTTAATCAAGTTTTGACATATATACAATGTGTTTTAATGACTACCACAGTCAAAATATAAAACATTTCCATCAACTCAGAAAATTCCCTCATTCTCCTTTGCAGACAGTTTGCCAAATCCATCTCTTGGATGGAGATAAACACTTACCTGCTTTCTGTCACTATTGATCATTTTTGCCTGTTCTAGAATTTCATTTAAATGTCTGGTTTCTTTAATTCAGTATATACAGCTTTTGAGAGTCATCCATGTTGTTTCATGTATTGATGGGCCATTCCTTTTTGTTGCGAAGTAGTATTCCATTTCAGCAGATATACAACAAAATTTTAATCCATTTTTTTCTGTTAATGGATATTTGATTTATTTCAGTGTTTTTGGCTATTATGAATAAGATGTTTTGGGAAATCACGTAAAACTCTTTAGTTGGACATACATTTTCATTTGCCAGGTAAATTTGTAAGAGTGGAATTGCTGGATCATATGGTAATAAATGTTTAATTTTATAAGTAACTTTCAAAATGTTTTCCAAAGTAGCTATACCATTTTACATTCTCACCAACATATGAGTGTTCTAGGTGCTTTAAATCCTTGGAAACACTTGGTATTATCAGTCCTTTTATGTTAGCTATTATCATGGGTTCATGCTATAAGAGGCATCTAATTGGGGTTTTATTTGCATTCCCCATTTTGACTCTTGGTTTAAAGCATCCATTTGCATGCTATTTGGTCATTTTTTATCTTCTTTTGTGAAGTGTCTGTTTAAGTCCTTTGTCTATTTTTAAATTGTATTATTTGTCATCTTATTATCGAGTTGAAGATTCCTTTATATATTCTCAATAAAAGTCCTTTGTCATATATGAATATACAGGAAATATTTTCTCTTTTTGTGGCCTTTCTTGTACATTTTCCTAACAGTCATTTTTAAAGTACAGAAATTTTGAATTTTGAGAAAATCCAATTTATTCTTCTTTTTTCTTTTTTTGTTTGTGCTTTTTATATCCTAATGAGGAAATCTCAGCCTACATCAGGTTGCAAAGAATTTGTTCTATATGGTTCTTTTTATTTTTAGGTATATGGCACATTTAAAATTATTTTTGTGTATTTTATGAAGTGACGGAAAGCTACTTTTTAAAAATACAGACATCTATTTATTCAAGTAGCACTGGTGAGGAAATCTAATCATGGCTTAGTTTATATTGAAGAAGTAGCATGAAATGTACTAACATTCAATGCATTCTGTTCATTGCCATGCACTCACAGGAAAACAAAACAAAGCAAAACTCAACCTTGAACTACACTTTTTTTCTTTTAACATTCTATTAGAACAAATGGAAATTACACATAAAGCAATTTTGTGACATACCAAGGAATGATGGTTGTCACAAGTAAAATAATTTGTGATTATTGAAGTGCACAGCTGAGCTAGTCTTTTTTTTTTTTCCATGAGGAGTACCATTTTTACATGAAAAGATGACCAACAGACAAACTGATTATTCAGACTTGATATTTGGTTACATTTTCTTCACAATAAATGAAGTAAGGCAGTTACTTCAAGAACAACTGACAGTATTTGTTGTCAATGATAAATTTCAAGCTTTTAAGTGAAAATTAGAATTTTAGAAAACATAATTCTAACACCATGATTCTTGACAGGTTCTCAATATGAAAAATCTTTTCTGATAAAATTGGTAGTGATATTAATAAATGTACTTTTTGATATAAAATGAAACTTGTCAACTTTTGGAAAATTTACATAATTCAGCAAATCATTATTTACCAAATGAATAATGTATGAGGTTACAAAATTATGGATGGTAAAAGACCAATTCAAAATATAAATATAAATCCATGTTTAGATTGTAAGGTAACTGAATATGAAAAGCTAATTGATACATCTTCACATTACACATTATAACTAATCTTTTAAAAAATTACACTTGTCTAGTTTCCATGTGATATAAAAGAATACATACCATGATATCAAAGAATATGTACCATTATACAAAAAGACTATTAAAATACTACTTTTTGTCAACTACATATCTGCATGAGTCTGGGTATATTTCATACAATTCAAATAAAACAACATATTTCAATAGATTGAAGACAGAAGCATATCTAAAATCCAGATTTCTTCCATTAAGCTAGACAATTAAGGAGTTTTTTCAAAAATGTAAAGCCACTACGGTCTTTATTTGCAGACAACATGGTTATCTATAGAGAAAATCCTAATGAATCTACAAAAGTATTATAGAACTAGAAATTTCATTTAGTAAGGTGCAATATACAAGGTCAGTATAAAGAAAATTGATTTTTATACTAGCAGTAGTACCACTTACATTAGCATCCAAAAATGTGAAATATTTATGGATAAATTTAATAAAATTTGAGCAAGATCTTTATACTGAAATCTACAGAACACGGCAAATGGAAATTAAAGAAAACTAAGTAGGAGAGATGTACAATATTTAAGGGATGAGAGACCCATTTTAAGAAGTCAATTCTTAACGAATTTATGGATTCCACATAATTCTAATTCTAATTCTAATCAAATTCCAGCATCCTTTTTTTCTTATGAAATTGAAATGCCAAATCTAAAATTTGCAAGAAAAGTAAATGGGCCTAGTATAGACAAAACATAAAAGGAGAAATAGAGAATTTATGCTGTCTGGTTTCAAGAGTTATTATAAAGCTACACTAATAAAATGTTCTCAAACACTTTCACGTCATGACCCTTTTGCACTTTTAAAAACAATTGAGGAAACAAAAGAATTTACATTTTGTGGGTAATATATTGATATTTTCCATATCAGAAATAAAAACTGAGAAATTTTAAAGATATTTATTTATTCACTCTTAAATGACAGTAAAAAAAATCTACTAAATGTTTAGTAAATTTTATGAAAAAAAAATTTTTTTTCAAAACAAATTGATGAGAAGAGGAAATAGTATGGATAATGATATTGAGGGATAAATGTGAATGAAATATCTGAGAAGGGTAAGTAGCACAGAATAACCTAGAAAAATATCCAAATATAATAATAAGTCCCTGGTATTTTCTTTTAAAACAAATGAGTGTGCAATATATGAATGTTTGCATTAAATGTATGTGGGAAATTGTTGAGAAAGGAGAACTCCTGGCAGAAAGGGTAGAGCAAAGGACCCCACTTGCCATAAATTTTTAAACTTACTCTAACATCAAGGGAAAGTTAATGTATTATAAACAGATTTTATTTTAGAAATATATATTGTAATATTCTTCCTGTTGTATTAGATGGAGAAGAGTCTAAAGAAGGAAGATATAAGAGTCTCACGCTAAGGATCTTTTTACCTCAGTATCTATTACCCAATACATATATGCCTTCCCACAAAAAATGACAGAGCATATCAAAAAGCAAGAACAAAGCAATTCTAAAGAGACAAAGCAATCATCAGAACAGGACAAAGATATGACAGAGATGTTGGAATTATCAGACAAGGAATACAAAAAAATTATGATTACTATGTTAAGGGAAAAATTTAAAAACACATGGGTAATGTAAGCAGAAAGATGGAAACTCTAAGAAAGAATTAAATGGAGATTCTATAAAACAAACAAGGTAACAGAAATGAAGAATGACTTCAATGGGCTCATAAGTAGGCTCAACATGGGTATGAAAAAGTTAGTGAGCTTGATTTCCCCAACTGAAGTGCAAAGAGAAAATAGATTTCAAAAGTATATAAAAGAATATAAAAAATGAGACAATTTCCAAAGCTGTATCATAGTATAATAGGAAAGCCAGAGGAAGAAGAAAGAGAGAATGAAGCAGAAGAAACATTTGAAGTAATTTTAGCAAATAACTTTACAAAATTAATGATAGATACAAACTAAATATACAGGGATCTCAGAAAGCCCCAATAAGGATGAAAACAAAATCAAAACAAAATAAACAAAAGTAAAACAATGTCCATATACATTATTTTCAAACTACAGAAAAATAAACAAAAAAATTCTTGAAAGAAGCCAGAGAAGGAAAAGGAACCACCTTACCTATAGAAGAACAAGGATAAGAATTACAGCAGAATTCTTCTCATCAGAAACCATGAAAGCAAAAGATAATGGAGGGAAATATTTAAAGTGTTGAAAGGATTTTAAAAAATAAAATAGCCACCACTACCTAGAATTATATATCCTGAGAATTACCCTTCAAATGCAACAAACACAAAACAGTTACATACATGGTGAATATTAATCCAACTATGTTAGTAATCACCTTAAATGTGGATGGTCTAAAAAGCCCAAATAAAAGACAGAGATTACAGATTATATTATATATTATACACCACATTATACCACAATTACAGTTGAAGAATTAGTCATTGATAGATCAAGCAAATAAAAATCAGTAAACATATAGATGACTTAAACAATTAAACAACACTATCAATCAAATTGATCTAATTGACATTTACAGAATGCTCCATCCACAACCTCAGAATACATATTCTTCTCAGGCTTGCATGGAACAATCACCAATATAAGCAGCATTCTGGACCATAAAACACATATTAACAAACTTAAAAGAATGGAAATTATACATGTGTCCTCAGACCAAAATGAAATAATTAAACTAGATATCAATAACAGAAAGATATTTGGAAAATCCCCAAGTATTTGGAAATTAAACAATACAATTATAGGTAAGAGATGGGCCATAGAAGAACTTTGCAGAGGAATTTTTTAAATAATTTAACCTAAATAAATATGAAAATAAAACATAATGAATGAGAGGCATTTAAAGCATTGCTGAAAGAAAAAAAAATTATATCACTAAATGCATTATTGATCTAAACATCAATAATGTAAGCCTCCATCTTAGGAAAATAGGGGGGAAAGAGCAAAGAAGGCCTAGAGCAAGCAGAAGAAAGGAAATATTAAAAGTTTGAGAAGAAATCAATGAAGTTGACAACAGGAAAACAACAGAGAATATCAGTGAAACCAAAAGTTGATTCTGTGAAAAGATCAATAAAATTGATAAACTACTGGCCAGGCTAACCAAGAGCAAAAGAGAGAAGACACAAATAATCACTATAGAAATGAAAGAAAAGTCATCACTAATGATCACATGGACATCAGAAAGAAGAAATATTATAAACAATTCTATGTCTATAAATCTGATAACTTCAATAAAACAAGCCAATTATTCCAAAGACACAAACTACCATAACACACATGACAATTGGGCAATCTGAATAGTTCTATATCTACTAAAAAAAATGAATCAATAATTAATAACTTTCCAAAAAAAGAAAGTAACAGGCCCAGATGGTTTCAACAGTGAATTCTACCAAACATTTAAGGAAGAAGCACTACCAAAGCTCCACAATCCCTACCAGAAAATAGAAGCAGATATAATAATTTCTAACTTATTCTATGAGCCCAGCATTACCCAAATAATAGAAATACAAGAAAGGAAAACTTAAGATCAATATCTTTCATGAGCATATACACAAATCCTCTACAAAATATTAGCAAATTGAATCCAACCATGTATAAAGTATAATACACTATGACCATGTGTAATTTATTCCAAGTATGCAAGATTGGTTCAACATCTGAAAATCAAAGTAATCCACCATGTCAAAAAGCTAACGAGAAAAATTATATGATGCTATAAATTGCTGAAGAAAAATTATTTGACAGAGTCCAACAGCCAGTCATGAAAGAAAAAAAATACTCTGAAAACTAGGAATACAGGGGAACTTCCTCAAATTGAAAAAGAACAAAAAAAGTAAAGAAAAGGAATTACAGCTAACATTACACTTAATGGCAAGAAGTTAGTCATTTTCTCCCTAAGATTAGGAACAAGGTAAGGATACCCTTGTGTACCACTCTCATTTAACACCATATTGGAAGTCCTAGCTAACGCAATACGACAAGAAAAAAGGCATAAAAATTACACTGAGTAGAAAGTGTATTCACTTTTTTTTTTTTTAAAGATTTATTTATTTATTCATTTATCCCCTCCTTGCTGCTTGTGCTCGCCGTGTCCATTCGCCGTGTGCTGTTTCTGTGTCTGCTTATCTCCCCCTTGCTGTGAGGTCTTGCTGCATCAGCCCACCGGGCCACGCGGGCCGGCCTGCCCTCACAAGGAGGCCCCGGGAAGCGAACCCAGGGCCTCTCATATGGTAAACGTGGGCTCTATCGATTGAGCCACACCCGCTTCCTGCTGTGAGGTCTTGCTGCATCAGCCCACCGCGCCGCGCTGGGCCAGCCTGCCCTCACAAGGAGGCACCGGGAAGCGAACCCGGGGCCTCCCATATGGTAAACGAGAGCTCTATCGATTGAGCCACACCCGCTTCCCTGTATTCACTTTTTATTACTGCTGTAACAAATTATCACAATTTAGAGGCTTATCTATTCATCTGTTGATGGGCACTTGGGTTGCTTCCAAATTTGGGCAATACTGAATAAATGCCACTATGAGCATTGGTGTGCATATATCTGTTCATGTCCCTGCTACCAATTCTTCTGGGTATATACCCGGCAGTAGGATTGCTGGATCATATGGCAATTCTATAGTTAGCTTCCTGAGGAACCACCATATTGTCATCCACAATGGCTGCACCATTCTACATTCCCACCATCAGTGGATAAGGGTTCCCTTTCCTCCACATCCTCTCTAACACTTGTAGTTCTCTGTTTTTTTAATAGCCACCAGTCTAATAGTAAAGTGATATCTTCTTGTAGTTTTGATTTGTATTTCCCTAATAGCTAGTAATGTTGAGCATCTTTTCATGTGCTTTTTAGCCATTTGTATTTCCTCTTTGGAAAAGTATCTATTCAAATCTCTTGCCCATTTTTTAAATGGGTTGTCTTTTTATTTTCAACATGTACAATTTATTTATATATGCCAGATATTATGCCCTTATCAGATAAATGGTAACTAAATATTTTTGCCCATGTAGTAGGCTGCCTTTTCACATTCTTGACAAATTCCTTTGAAATGCAAAGTTTTAATTTTGAGGAGGTACCATTTATTTTTTCTTTTGTTGCTTGTGCTTTGGGTGTAAACTTTATAAAACCATTTCTTACTACAAGATCTCATATTTCTCCCCTTCATTATCTGCTAGGAGTTTTATGGTCTTATCTCTTCTATTTAGATCTTTGATCCATCTTGAGTTAACTTTTGCATAGGGCATGAGATGGTGATCCTCTCTCTTTCTTTTGGCTATGGACATCTAGTTCTCCCAGCACCATTTGTTGAAGAAGCCATTCTGTCCCATTTGAGTGGGCTTGGTGGCCTTGTTGAATATCAGTGGTCTGTATATATGAGGATTTATATCAAAACTCTCAATTCAGTCCCATTGATCACTATGTCTATCCTTGTGCCAATGCCATGCGTTTTTGACCACTATAGTTTCGTAGTATGTTTCAAAGTCAGGTAATGTGATTCCTCCAATTTTGTTTTTCTTTTTCAATACGTTTTTGGCTATTCAGGGCCCCTTGCCCTTCCAAATAAATTTCAGAGTAAGTTTTTCCAATTCAGTAAAAAGTGCTGTTGTAATTTTTATTGGGATTGTATTAAACCTGTAAATCAATTTGGGTAGGACAGACATCCTAATGATATTCCATGAACATGGAGTATTCTTCCATATATTTAGGTCTTCATTGATTTTCTTTAACAATGTTGTGAAGTTTTCTGTGCACATGTTTAGTTAAGTTTATTCCTAGATATTTGATTATTTTAGTTGCTCTTCTAAATGGATTTTTTTCTTGATTTCCTCCTCAGATTGCTCATTATTGGTGTATAAATATGGTGTTCAGATTTTTGCATGTTGATCTTACATCTTGCCACTTTACTGAACTCGTTCAGTAACTCTAGAAGCTCTTTTGTAGCTTTTTTAGGACTTTCTGCATGTAGGATCATGTCATCTGCTAATGGTAAAATTTTTAGTTATTCCTTTTCAATTTTGATGCTTTTTATTTCTTTTTCTTTCCTAAATTCTCAAGCAAGTACATTGAACACAATGTTAAATAAGAGTGGTGAAATTAGGCATCCTTATCTTGTTCCAGATCTTAGAGGGAAAGTCTTTAGCATTTCACCATTGAGTATGATGTTAGCTATGGGTTTTTCATATATATCCTTTGTCATGTTGAGGAAGTTTCCTTCTATTCTTTTATTTTGAAGTGTTTTTATCAAGAAAGAATGCCGTATTTTGCCAAATGCTTTTTTATGCATCTATAGAAATGGTCATGTGATTTTTTTTCTGTCGATCTGTTAATGTGGTGTATTACATTGATAGATTTTTCTTACGTTGAACTATCCTTGCATATCAGGAATGAAACCCACTTGATCATGGTGTATAATGTGTTCAATGTGTTGTTGAATACAATTAGCAAGTATTTTGCTGAGAATTTTAGCATCCATTTTCTCTAGAATAATTGGTTTGTAGTTTTCTTTTCTTGTGGCGTCTTTATGTGACTTTGGTATTAGGGTGATGTTGGCATCTTAGAATGAGTTAGGAAATGTTCCCTCCACTTCTATTTTTTGGAACAGTTTAAGCAAGATTGGTGTTAGTTCTTTCCAAAATGATTGGCAGAATTCACCTGTGAAGCCATCTGGTCCTGGGCTTTTCTTGGTTGGGATGTTTTTGATGACTGATATATTCTTTTTACTTGTGATTGGTCTGTTGAGTTTATCAATGTCTTCTTTCATCAATGTAGGCTGCTTGTGTATTTCTTTAAATTTGCCCATTTCACCCAAGTTATTCATTTTGCTGGCATATACATTTTCAAAGTATCCTTTTATGATACACTTTATTTCTGTGGAATCAGTGGTGATTTCCCCTCTCATTTTTTACTTCATTTATTTGTATTGTCTCTCTTTTTTCTTTGTTAGTCTAGCTAAGGGTTTGTCAATTTTATTAATCTTCTCAAAGAACCAACTTTTGGGTTTGTTCATTTTTTCTGGTTTTTCTGGTGTTTTTTTATTCTCAATTTCATTTAGTTCTGCTCTAATCTTTGTTAGTTCCTTCTTTCTGTTTTCTGTGGGATTAGTTTGCTGTTCTTTTTCTAGTTCTTCCAGGTGTGTAGGTTGGTGATTGATTTTAGCTCTTGTTCTTTTTTATTTTTATTTTTTCCTTCTTTTTAAAATATAAACATTTATGTCTATAGATTTCCCTCTCAGCACTGCTTTGGCTGCATCCCATAGGTTTTGATATGTTGGGTTCACATTTTCACTCATTTCAAGGTAGTTACTGATTTCTTTTGCAATTTCTTCCTTGAACCACTGGTTATCTAAGAGTGTGTTCTTTAACTTCCATGTCTTTGTGCCTATTCTGGTTCTCTGCCCCTTATTAATTTCCAGTGTCATTCCGTTTCGGTCAGAGAAATTACTTTGTATAATTTCAATCTTTCTGAATTTGTTGAGACTTGTTCTATGACCTAGCATGTGGTCTATCCTGGAGAATGATCCATGTGCACTCGAGAATAATGTATATACTGCTGTATTTGGCTGTAATATTCTGTATATGTCTATTAGGTCTAGATGCTCTAACATATTATTCAAGGTCTCTGTTTCTTTATTAACCTTCTGTCAAGATATTCTGTCTAATGGTGACAATCATGTATTAAAGGCCCCCACTATAACTGTAGCAGCATCTATTTCTCCCCTTCATTTTTCCAATGTTTACCTAATGTATTTTGGGGCACCCTGTTTAGGTGTATAAATGTTTATGGTTGTTCTTTCTTCTTGATAGATTATGCCTTTTAATAATATATAATGTCCTTCTTTGTCTCACAACAGTTTTGCTTTAAAGTCTATTTTGTCCAATATTAGTAGAATTACTCCTGCCCTTTTTTGGTTATTTTTTGCATGTAAAATTATTTTCCAACCATTCACTTGCAACCTCCTTGAATCCCTGGGTCTAAGGTGAGTTTCTTGTAGATAATATATAGATGGGTCATATTTCCTTATCCATTCTGCCAATCTGTGTCTTTTGATTGGAAGAGTTTAATCCATTAACACGCAATGTTATTACTGTCAAGGCAGTACTTACATTAGCCACTTTTAATTTTGTTTTATACATGTCATATTTTTGTTTTTATTTCTTTTTAGTTATTCTTACTATTACTCTTCCTTTCTACACTCTCCTCCAACCCTCTCTCTCTGTTCTTTCCTTTCAACCTGCAGAATTCCCATTAGTATTTCTTGAAGGGTAGGCTTCTTGTTGACAAACTCTCTTAATTTCTGTTTATCTGAATATTTTGAACTCTCCCTCATTTTTGAATTCCAACTTTGCTGTATACAGATTCTTGGCTGGCAGTTTTTTCTCTTTTACACCTTAACTATGTCATATCATTGCCTTCTTGCCTCCATGGTTTCAGATGAAAAATCTGCACTTAATCTCACCAAGCTTTCCTTGTATGTGATGCATTTATTTCCTCTTGCTGCTTTCAGTATTCTCTCTGTCCTGCATATTTGACAATTTGATAAATATATGTCTTGGGTTAGGCCTGTTAAGATTTATACCATTTGGAGTGCTCTGCCTTTCCTGAATATGTATGGTCATGTCCCTCAAAAGAGTTGGGAAATCTTTAGCCATTATTTTTTCCAACACTCCTTCTGCCTCCTTTTCCTTCTTTTCTCCCTCTGGGATGCCTATAATGTTTATGCTTGTGCATTTTGTGTTATCATTCAATTCCCTGAGTCCCTGCTGAATTTTTTTTAATCTATCTTTTCTACTACTTGTGCAATTTCAGATGTTCTACCTTCAGTGTCATTGATTCTTTCCTCTGCCTGTTCAAATCTTCTGTTATGTGATTCCTGCATATTTTTTAATCTTTTTCATTGTGCCTTTCATCACCATCAGATCTGTTATCTTTTTATATATTTTTTTTTATTTCTTCTGTTTGTTTCCCAGTGTTTTCTTAATATCCTTTATCTCTTCCTTCCCAACATTAAATGATTCATGATATTTGTTTGGACATTGTTGATTAATTGTTCCACATTCTGCATCTTCTCCTGTTTTGCAGTTTGTTCATTAGACTGAGCTATGTCTTCCTGCTTCTTAGCATGGCTTGTAATTTTTTGCTGATGTTTAGACATCTGTTGATCTTGATTGGCTCATTCAGTTGTTTAGCTTCTTTTTCTACTATAGGGTTTTATTTTGTTTTATTTTGTGTTAAGGTTCCTCTTTTGGTTCCACTTAGTCTATATTCTTGTAGTTGTCCAAGTTCCCCTGAAAAACTATTAAGACCATATAAAAGGAAAGAAAGGAGATGAGAAAAAAATAATAATAAAACAAGATGGAAAAGGAACCTTAAAATAACCAGGAGGAAAAGAAAAAGTAAGTAACTAATATGAGTGAAAAAGCATAAAAAATAAAAAGGATTCAGGCTGAAAATGGCTAGTCGGTCTGCTGTTGCAGCATCAGGCTGATGGCTGGGTGGTATTCAAAAATGATTACAATGCTGCAGGATTCAATAAACATGGGTTAATACGAGATGATACAATAGCCAAGAACAAAGATGTAAAGAAGGCTTCCCAAGAACCTTTATAATGACAGGATGTTTCGCATTAAGAAAGCACTGGACCTGACCATGAAGCATCAGATCTTGCCTAAAGAACAGTGGACACAATATGAGAAGGATAAATTCTATCCTGAAACCATATCTGAAAGAAGTTATTCAGGAAAGAAAAGAGAGAGAAGAATGGGCAAAGAAATAATCGTGTAAATGAAACTGTGAATGCAGCTGTCCTCAAAGTATTTTTATGAAGTTGGTAAAACTTAAAATGTACAATTTAAGGACTATTTGGGATATAAATGTATTACTTTAAACAAATATCAATTGTAATCATTGTCGGAGTTTTTGAATTCTAAACCTTATAATAATCTTAACTACTTGTTTCACTTACCTGCTATAACTCATTGCAAACTTCTAAGCTATATTTAGTTAGTGTTTAATTGCTGGGGCTCAGAGAGACCACTTTAATCAGTTCTCCTCACTAGTTGGATAACCTCAATTTATTAAAGGATATAATGTTATACCACGTAGAATAGTCACCTTTATATTGCCTTTGTTGGTTAGCAAGATGCTTGGAAGCCAGCCCCTTAAGGGCCTAACTTGCAGGAATGAAATGGAGTAAGAAGCAAGTGCCAGTACTTGATTTCACCTGAAGTAAACAGAGCAGTCCAGCTTTCATACTTGAGAAGTCTTCAGTAGAATGAAAAGAGAGAGAAAGGATTTATTCCCCAGTTTGCCAAGATTGGGAACCAGCCCCAGGTCAGCCCTCCTCAACCACTGGCCTCCAAAATACTTGATCTTGTATCCTACCAATAAAAAAAATCATTTACACAACCCCAATATGGAGATTTATAAATCATATGTATGTACTCCTGTGCTAATATATATATTAGAAAACAAAAATTAGACATTAGAAAAATAGATAAAAATATGAAGACAGATTAAACTTACTTTCTCCCCATATTCCAGTGACTTGTCCACTCCTGAAATCACTGTTATAAAGTATATTGTGAGGATTGAATATGAGTAATAATTAAGAGTTTTAAGGTTATAGGTTGATTGCCTTGAATATATATTGGAACCATTCAATAATGTCCTTCCCACCCCTAAATTCTGAAATGCTTTCTTTGACAGAAGTGAAGGGGATGGAAGCACAGAAAGCCAGGAAGGAATTGTGTGGAACCCAGAACCTCCATAGTGGTCCACAGCAAGCCACTGCTATGTGAGGTGGGAATATCCGATTGGGACCTTACCTTGAACAAAACAGACAAAAGTGAAAAAATTTTAGGTTCTAAAGGGGAAAAATATTGGTTGAATATATGGGAGTTCAAATTAGTATTCCTTAATAAATGGAAAATCAGTAAGTCTCATGAAAAACGCTATATGCTCTAGCCACTAAAGGCAACATAAATGTTATCCAAAATGACAAGTTCTAATAAAAGTCTTTTAAAAAGAAAAGGGGGGAGTGGATGTGGCTAAAGCGAATTTTAAATTCTTATAATAACAAAGAATCTAAAGTGTGTATGTGTGTATATAAATCCACCCCCCCAAAAGATGAGATATAGTCCACATTCATTATGTTTGAGTTGCAACGTGATCATAAAGGAGTTCTTTGTGAAAATATTAGAAAACCTAATCAAATTCCTTAACTGTCTCTCTTCTAGTTGATACACAGATTATTTTCTGATACACCTTTCCCGAAATCATTCTTGTTGGTTCTTTATTACTCACCGGATCCAAGTTTGCCGGATCCTCATTTGACAATGGTCTTGGTAAAAGCAGTTCTACTTTAACATACAATAAAAGATTACTATTTCAAAAAAAAAAAAAA
>JAQZBX010050255.1:0-19709 GCA_029593785.1 Cabassous unicinctus | reverse complement strand
ACTGAAACCCCTGCACTCAAACATGGAGATGATACTTTTTGATTTTTCTTTCAAGAATAATGAAATACATATATAAAGTGCTACAGGTTCCTGGAAAGGAAATATGGAATTTCCGTTCCTGGTTTATGAATGGTTGACACACAAGTCATTTAGGTCATAGAATCAAAGAAGATTCTTGAGTACAGAATAGAAAATGCTGAGAACAAAGAGGAGCTATTCTAAGAAACAAAGTGCCATCTTTGGCTGAATTTTCCTTTCAAAGAATGAGACTATACTTCAAAAAAGCTATTGAAATATAGAAATTTCTTCTTTGAACCTTTTGATATCATTGCCAAAAACCTACATCAATTATAGACCAGATTTGCCAATATGAAATTTAGATTAAATTGCCATCATTAACTGTGTTGCATTGAGAAGCAATTAATTTATGATATTGATCATACCTGTGGAAGCCCCAAGTTAAACCAATAATTACAAAAATACTAGAATTCCTTAAAGAAAATGCTAGCCTTCCTGCTACAGGTTCCCCAATGTATACACATAATATATAAATATTAAAACAATACAAACAGATATTCAATTCCGGCCAAGGTGAAGTAACAGGAGCCAAGTTTACCTCATGCCTAGATTGACAACAACAAAATGTAGAGTATCTCCCTCTCTCTCTCTTTCTCTCTCCTCATGCCTATCTCTCTCTTCTTCCTTCCCTCTGTCTCTCTGGTGTATACACCACACACACACTCACACACACACACACACACACAAACATACATTCAAGATACGGGACACCAGTGATGAAAGACAGTGATTCCTGAGACATGAGGAAAAATAATGTGAACGTAATGATTGCCCCAGTTTATTTCATGCAGATCATTTCAATGAATTTAAATTGTAGTTAACTTTCCCACAAAGAAAATTCTAGGCCCAGTTGGGCTCACTGGTGAATTCTACCAAATATTTAAGTAAAAAGCCACACCAAATCTACAGAAACTTTTCCAAAAATTTTTAAAACACAGAATACTTCCTTGCTAATTTTATGGAGCCAGTGTAATTTTGATATTAAACTAGGCAGAATCAATACAAGTAAAGCAGCCACAGGCCAATAACTGTCATGAACAAAGATGCAAAATTTCTAAACAAAATTTTAATGAATTCAATCCAACAAACGACCGAGAGGGGATGTAAAGCTGATTTTAACATTTTTTTAAAAATCAATGCAATTTACCAAATTAACAATCTAAAAAAGTCAAATAATCATCTCAATAGATGCAGAAAAAACATTTCACAAAATCAATTAGTCTTTCTTGGTAACAGCTCTCAGGGGCAATTTTCCTCAACTAGATAAAGGGCATCTATGGAAAATCTACATCTAATATCATCTTTAATGGTGAAAGATTAAATCATTTCCTTATAAGATCAGGAAGAAAACAAGGATATCTGTTCCTACCACTTGTATTCAGCATTGAATAGAGGTTCTAGTCAATACATCAGGCAAGAAAAACCAGTAAAAGTCATCCAGAAAAGAAGAAATAATATTTTTATTTGCAAACAAATTGATAATTTATGTAAAAATCCAATGGAATATATAAAATGTTACAAGAACTAAGATGCAAACTTATCAAGGTTAAAGGATATCAGATAAATATACAAAAATCAATTCTGTTTTGTATATGAACAATAAACAATTGAATATTTAAATTTAAAAATATTATTTACATATCATCAAATTTTTCAAATATTTCCCAAGAAATCTCATAAAAGATGTGCCAAATCTATGTTGAAAATTACCAAATATTGCTTAGAGAAATTGAAAAATATTTAAATGAAATGAGAAATTAATCATGTATTTTAGTCAGAAGACTCAATATTGTTACATCATTTTGTTGAAAACTATAGATGCAGTATAATTCTAGTCAAAATTCTAGCTGGCTTTCTGCAGGAATTGACAAGCTGATTTTCAAATTCATATGGTAATGCAAAGCACCTAAAATAGCGAAAACAATTTTGAAAAAAGAATAACAAATTTAGAGTAATAACTTTACCCTACATTAAGACTTAGTATAAAGGTTAAGAAATAAAAGTATCATGTTACTGATGTCAAGGTCAACCAAAAGAACAATGGACTACAATAGAGAGTACAGAAATACACAACTGATTCTCATCAGAGGTATAAAGTGATGAATCAGAGATATATCCACATCAGCAAATGGTATTGGAACAATTGAATTTTTATATGCAAAAGTCATTTTAATACACATTTGCACTTTGTATGAAAACAATGCAAAATGATCATTAACCTAAACTTAATAACTAAAATTATAAAACTTAAAAAAGAAAATAGAAGAAAGTATTTGGTGATTTGGATTAGGCAAAAAATTAAGTTGAATTCAATTTAGTTAAATGTACAAAAAAATAAAATAACATAAAAATTTGGTTCATAAGAAAAAATTAGTAAGTGAACAATAATTAGTATATAAAATCTTGTAACAATAAAATATTCAGAAAAAATATTATAAGTTGGAAAATCCACTACAAAGACTTCAGTGAAGGGATATGTGATATTTATGGTTTGGATAAAATATAATGAAAATAACAATTTTCACCAAATTTATTTGTAGATTCAAAGTCAACTCAAATCAAAATGTATCATAATTTCTCATATTGTAGAAGAGTAAATTATATAACATTTTTTAAAAGCAAGGATCCAAGAGGAACAATAAAATACTTTAGAAGTATAAAACCAGGGCATTTATACTATGAGAAAGCAAGACTTTCTCTAAATCTCAAATAATTAATGCAATGAGGAGCTTTCAAAAACGGAGACAAATAGATCAGAGGGACTGAAGAGAGATTATAAAAAAAGGCTGTCACATATACAAACTTGTGGTCCACAACAAGTTACTATAAAATCTAACAGAGAAATGATTATTTCAATAAATTAATTTTAAATGCATATAGAGAAAAATGAATTTGAATTCTACTTAAAACTTTATAGCAAAATGAACAAAATTCATCCTAGACCTAAATGTATAATTATAGATAAAACTACTTATTTAGGTAACAGAGGACAATATAGTCAGGAATTTTGGCAGAGAAAGATTTTCATTAAAAACAGGACAAAACCACTAATCATAAATAAAAATTCATGATTTATACTTCATTATAATTTAAAGAGCTACTCATCAAAAACACTACTAAGAACATAAGAATGGCAAGCCACATAGTGACAATATACATCTGCAATGCATGTATTTCGCAGAGGTCTCATATCCAGAACAGACCCAGAACACCTATGTATTAATAAGAACAAAGGTCATCAAATGTTTCTGTAAAGGGCCAGATAGTAAATATTTTAGCCTCTGAAATCCATACAGTCTTTAAAAAAACTACTCAACTCTGCTTTTGCAGCCTGAAAGCAGTCATAGATAATATGTAAACAAATGAATGTGGCTGTATTCCAATAAAATTTTATTTGTTATAACAGATGGAAGACTTTATTTGACTCATGAGCTAAAGTTGCCAACCTCTGGGGATAAATAAAGATATATAGCCCATGGGATTTCCCATACAAATTAACATCTGCTACAAAACTACGGCAAGGAAGTTTTGACAGCAGTACCTCTCAGCAGTTTTGGACCCACTCTTTACAAAGTCATAAGCCTATGTTATCTATTTCTATTAATGGGAAAATTTTTTACTGGATTGGTAGACACTGGAGCTGATGTCTCAGTAATTTCTGAAGATTCCTGGCCATCTTCTTGGCCTAAGCAATCTTGTCCTTTTCCTTTGCAAGGCATAGGTGGATACACTATCACCCACCAAAGTTCTTCTCCCTTACAGCTAATCAGGCCAGAAGGTCAGGAAGGACAATTCCAACTTTATATTGACCCTTTACCTATCAACTTATGGGGTCGAGACCTTCTCTCACAATGGGATGCTCAGGTTATCATTCCACATTTTCAGAAATGGCCACTGGCAGATTAAATCCTCTGCCTTTAACCTAGACTTGTAATAAGCCAATTTGGGTTGACCAGTGGCCCTTATCAGAGGAGAAACTCCATCATGCTCATCTTTTAGTTCAAGAACAATTGTTTAATGGTAGACTTGAAGTTTCTTATAGTCCATGGAATAACCCTATATTTGTTATTCCTAAAAAGCCTGGAAAATGGAGACTTATACATGATATCTGACAAATTAATAAAATAATCCAACCTATGGGACCCCTCCTACCTGGCCTTCCTAATCCTGCCATGCTCCCTAAAGAATGGTTTCTTATTGTTATAGATTTAATAGACTGCTTTTTCACCATAACTTTAGCTGCACAAGATAAGCCTTGACTTGCCTTTTCCTTTCCTTCTTTTAATTGTAATGCTCCAATGCAGTGCTATCAATGGACAGTCCTCCCACATTAGATGATTAATAGCCCCATAATTTATCTGTACATTATTCTTCAAATCTTGCAACCAATTCAAAATAAATATCCCAGTATAAACTTATATCATTACATGGATGATATCCTTCTCTCAGCCCTTACAGAGAATTTTTTACAAATTTTATTGTAAGGAATTCTAAAGGTTATCTAGGACAATGGACGATTAATTGCTCCAGAAAAAATCCAAAAGGTGAAACCATGGCAATATTTGGGGTATATCCATGCAAACTGCAACATTTGCAATTAATCTTGCCCTCTACTGTTACTTTAAATGATTTACAACATTCATTTGGCATTATTAACTGGATCCATCCAGTGTTAGGCATTCCAACTTATCAGCTACAACATCTTTTTAATACCTTTCAAGGGAACTCTAAGCCAACTTCAGTTAGAACCCCCACTCCTGAGGCTAAAACAGAGTTATCTCTCATCTCAACTGCCATATCTAAAAAATATCATCATAGATATGATCCTGATTATCCTATTCATCTTTCTGTTTATTTACTCTACATTGTCCTACAAGTATAATTGGGTAGCTCACACCTTCTGTGTGTATACTTGAATGGGTATTCTTAGCACATACAGCAAAAAAGTCTCCAACTCCTTACTTTCAATCCTTTTCTTTTCTAGTCTCCAAAGGGTGGCAATGCTGTTTACAGATCACTGGAAAAGATCTAGGTTATATTTTTATTCCAATTACCAGCAGGCAGTTTAACACCCTTTTGTCTACTTCCTTAGATTTCTAATTGGCTATGTTTGATTTTTATGGTGAAGTAAAATTCACCCTGCAGTCAGATAAATTATTACAACAATTCCATTTGTTACCTTTCATTTCCCCCCATATTGTATCACATCAACCCATTCCACTAGCACTTACTGTTTTTGTAGATGGATCTGATGCAGTGGCAAAGCAGCTATCACCTGGAAAACAACTGATGGATGGAAATCCTTTGTGCTGTCTTGCCAAACAACCACACAAAAGACTGAGCTTGCTGCTGTTGCAACTTTGCAACACTTCCCTAATCAACCTTTAAATATTATTAGTGATTCTGCTTATACAGTCTATATTGTTTGTACTGCATTGATTTAGCTTTCTAATGATAAAGTTTTACACTCCCCTTTCCTTACTCACTAATCCCTGCTTGACCAAGGTCTGAGCCCATTTATATTGTGCATATCCATCCACATACTTCTTTGCCAAGTCCACTTATTGAAGGAAATGACCGTGCTGACTGTCTTGCAATGGTGTCAACCTTCACCTTTCAACAAGCTCAAGCATCTCATGATTTCTTCCACCAAAACGCCAAAGCCTTAGTAAAACAATTTCATCCTTCCCATTCCCAGTCTAAACAAATTATTAAAGAATGTGCTGGTTGTCAAGCAAGTACTTCTCCCATTCCAATTAAAGGCATCAATCCTCACGGACTCCAGCCAAATGAACTTTGGCAAACAGATGTTACTCATATTCCTTCTTTTGGTAAACTAAAATATATTCATGTTGGTATTGATACTTTTTCTCATCACATATTTGTCTCTCTTCACAATGGTGAACATTCTTCCCATGTTCGTTCTCATCTGTTATAAGCATTTGCTACACTGGGATATCCACAAACAATAAAAACTAACAACACCCTTGCTTACACTTCCCATAGTTTCCACATTTTCCTACAGGGTTGGGGTATTCAACACAATACTGGTATTCCTCATAATCCTCAGGGCCAAGCCATTGTTGAATGTTCACATTATCTTCTTAAAACTCATTTAAAAAATCAAAATAAGGGAGTAAGGATCTACCTCCCCATGATCACTTACAAAAGGTTTTATATACTTAAAATTTTTTAAACAGAGATACACTCACTCAGCTATATAAAGACATTTTTCAATAAAACCACAGTATCATGAATATCCTTTGGTTTGGTACAGAGACCCAAAAGCTGGGCCAGACTGGCAAGAGCCTGCCTCATTGATAACTTGGGGTCGTGGTTAGGCATGTGTTTCTACCTGTACAGGCGTTCAGTGGTTGCCTGCAAGAAATAACAAACCTTATCATGGAACTGTCTGAGAAGGGTCTCCAACAACCCACCTTCAAGCTGAACATGACTTTGACCCCAGATGAGTTGGCTGTGCCATTAAAATGTATGAAAATTTGAGATCGACCACCCTGCAAAGCTGACTCAAAACTTTCTATTATTACATGGGGAAGATTAAATAGCTTGATCAACAAGCCTCCCTTTTGTTAATTCAGACCAGTATATATAGTGACATCATGTCTAGATTAGATGTTCTAAAGGCCACTGTCCTTTGGATTGGGAAACGGCAAGAAGCTTTCAATATTCAGTTAAAATTATCTTGCGATTTTAATTTTTCACACATCTGTGTTACCCCCATTACCCATGATATATGGAATGATTCCTGCCAAATAACTCAAGAAAAATTAACTAACTCTTTTCACACCAATTTAACTAAGGAATTACTTTCCCTCCAAAAAGTTTTGCATAAGAAACATCATATTAGCAACCTGAAATATTCCGCCAGTATTGCAACTATTCTTTGTGATTTAAAACCCTCACAATGGCTCCCACATTTTAATATTCAAGATTGGATTCAATCAATGGTTATTATATGTGTTATTATTCTTTTAATTGGTGTGTGATGCAAGATAAAAACCCTCAAACGTAAAGATGATATCTTCACTACTTTCATTAATTTAAAAAATAAAAAAGGGGAAGATGCGGGGTGTCAGGAAGGTTCGCAGAGGCCGGATATAGTTCATGGAAAACCTTGAACGTTGACGGCTGAAAAAGGATGGCGCCATCCTGCCCTGAGGCTTCTTGTCATGACATCTTTTACCCCTTGATCTTTGTTGAAAGAACAACCTTGTGCACATAGACGTCCTGTTCTTTATAAACATGGTATAAACAATATTCTGATAAATAATGCACAGTGTATTCACAATTGAACCATAAAAGATTAAAGAGTAACCTTGAGATCTTTTTAGATATACATCACTAAATCATATGGAATGATATAAAAAGAAAACCAGCAAAGAATAAAGGCCACTTGTTTTAGCATCCAAAGAGTATGTTTTCTTTCCATGTGTCTTTTCTTGCAGGAAAAGACAGAATCCCACTCATGAATTTCCACAATCACAACTATTCTGAAGATACCTTCTGATATTGGTCACCAGAAGGCATTTTCTACTTGTTCATCTCACTTCATTGTGGTGTCTTTCTTCTATAGAACTGCCAGCCTGAACTATCTATGGCCCAAATCCAACCAGTCATCTGAAAGCAAGAAACTAGTTTCATTTTCCTATTCTATCTACAAGCTGAGGAACAATGAAGTGAAAGGGGCAGGGAAGAGGGCAATCAATCAAAAAGTCTTACAGAAGCTAAATGTGTTTTGAGTGCTGTTTAGAGTGTTTCTACACAAAGGAGGAACAGCTAAACACAATAACAAAAGCTTGGGATGAAGGAGTGGGAGATTTGCTCTAATTCCACTAGTGTCACTTACTATGATGGGTGTATCTCAGCTGTTTAGCAAGAATACAGATGGTAATCTTAAAATGGGATCATTAGGAGAAAATTTATGAGGGGACTATTTTACAAATTATGGGCAGGTTAAGACAATTGCCATACAGCTCTCAAAAATAAATTCAATTTTCTTTGTCTGAAACGGTAGGGAGAAAGGGTATTGACTGAAACTGGGTGTACTCTATGGTTGTAAGAAAAAGCCACCCTATGGGAGTTCTGTACTTCATAGAGAAAGGTAGCCACTGCAGCTCTGATCTGATGCTTTCAAATCTGCTGCACATGGCCAAGCCAAGTCAGAGAGGGCAAGGAATCCTGTTGAGGTAGAACAAAATGGCCAGCCTTCTGGAGCACAGAGCAGGATGGAGAAATATAAAGTTATTAGGAGTAAATAAATATATCCAGGGAAGCAGGTGTGGCTCAATGGATAGAGCTCCCGTTTACCATATGAGAGGCCCCGGTTTCGCTTCCCGGGGCCTCCTTGTGAGGGCAGGCTGGCCGGCCTGCAGCGCTGTTGGCTGATGCAGCAAGACCTCACAGCAGGAAGCGGGTGTGGCTCAATCGATAGAGGCCCCGTTTACCATGCGGGAGGCCCTGGGTTCGCTTCCAGGGGCCTCCTTGTGAGAGCAGGCCAGCTGCGCGGCCCGGTGGGCTGATGCAGCAGGACCTCACAGCAAGGGGGAGATAAGGAGGCACGAAAGAAACACACAGCGAATGGACACAGTAAAACACAAGCAGCAAGGGGGGGGGATAAATAAATAAATAAATAAATAAATCTTTAAATAAATAAATAAATAAATAAATATATCCACCACAAACCACTACATATTCTATAACTAATACGATGTTACAAAGACGAATCATGCAATGCATTTTAAATAATTTTTAAAAAATGTATCCAAAGGTGGAGACATGGAATTGCTAAGAATTTGTTTGGTAAATTCTTTATACGGGCTGCAAGCTCAAATTCAGTTATTTAATAAATTATCCTAGTATTAACTTTTGTTGATATGATTCTGGATCTTTTTGAATAGCTGCTAGCCATTCTGTCTATTACTTCTCAGAAATCAAATAACAAAGGTGTGCTTGACAATATAGCAAAGGCAACGAATAATTATAATAATAGCCATCATGATTTATTAAGGTTCTTTGTTACCACATGCCCCTGCAATAACCCAACAGATAGATCCTACTGTATTTTACAGGACAAAAAACTAGGATCATTTAAATAACTTGACAAAGCAAAGGGTTATTTAGAGTTAGCCATGATTTGATTCTAGGACCTCCTAAAGTTGAAATCCAATATGTTAATGTCTTAAAATGTCTATCCATATTTTCATTACAGTGAAGTCATACCTTCCATGGGAATTTGGCCATGAGAAAACAGCAGAGAAAAACAAAATGAGACCAAGTCAAGTTGAATTTTGAAAAATCTCTTATATTCCCAGTAGGATAAGCACATGTTGCTTTGAATATGCTATGTGTATATAATTATATCTTTTCCTCTTAGTCCTCATTGGGCTATGTTTCTTTTAATTTTACAGCTTATTCTTCAAGCAATGCCTGCCTGCCATCTTTCTTTGTCAAATTTCAGGAAAATGTAAAAGCTATATTGAATTTGTAACTTGCAATGATGATTTTTGTTTAGGTGCATTCCCTGAGTCATGTATTCATTGAGTGTAACAGGAATTCCAGTTAGGAATTCTTTGGTTTCCTTTAAGTCTCTCTTTCTCCTTCAACAGTCTTTTTATTTTTTAAGTCTAACTTTTATGTTTTTGAATTAAGGCTAATAAGTTCACTTATCATCTGGTAAGGTTGTACTGCAATGGCTTTCTACTAGCTCTGTGTGCCTCATGAGAGATTGAGAGATTATGAAACCAATTTAATAATGCATGTGTATCTGTTTAATGAATTAGCAGAGTACAATATGAGGACAATGGAATGGAATGGAAGTTAATATATGAAAAGACCTTATAAGTGTGCTTGACACATAGGAAACACAAACTTTGTGTTTGATATTATTCTCAGAATAACAGAAAATATAGAATGCATTATATATATTATAGAGTTAGTTATACATATATTATTTACTGATTGGAGTGTAAAATAAACTTCTTGTAGAAACAAGCAAACATATTCATAAGTCATCCACCTATTCCATATTCAGCATGATTTAAACTTCAAGGCTTCCTACAAGAAGTTGAAAACATAATTACTATGACTCAAATAATTTTATTAAAATCAATGTAAGTCACATAGTGAGGGCTATGGATTTTCAGGGACTGAAAATAAAAGTTGCATAAAATTAGTTATAAAAGGAATTTACTGTGAAATAAACCTACAGACTTGAATTTATACAATCATGGATTTGAAATCATAATCGCACATTTGGTAACAATAGGATACTAATTAATTTTTTATCCTCTATGAGTCATCAATTCTGCATATGTTTGTTGTGAAGTCATCTGAGTTCATTTTATGCTAATCCAGGTAAACATGTTCATAGAGGAAGGGACAGTGATTGTAAGTGGGAAGTTTAGCTTCTGGACTCCTCATTTTATTAGTTCTAGTGGAAGACAGAGGCAGTTTCCAATGAAAAAGATATGAAAATTGGGGATTCATTTTACCAGACTCCCTTATAGGTTGTTTGTGGACACTTAACCTAAGCTCAACTAACCAGATTTTACTTGTGAAATAACAATGCAAAGAAGTGGGGATAGTGGAGATTCCCATGGAGCCAGTGTTTCCTACTGTCGAGGAGCAACAGAGACAGCAGTGGCAGTGCTGCTGCCCAGGGTACTGGGCTAGAAGTGCTTCATAAACTGTGGCATCAGGCTTCAGTTGGGCCATAGCAGTGTTTTCATGCAATTGACTCTGGAGTATTGTCTTGTGTTTTCACTGTGGTAATGAATGCTGCAAGTCTCTCATATCCTTTCACATTTTCTATCTGTGCATGCTTTGACACCTTTTGTATGACTTAGGCTTCTCTAAGGAAACAGAATAGTCAGGATACATATACATTACATATTTTATTAGTTCTAATGGAAGACAGAGGCAGTTTCCAATGAAAAAGATATGAAAATTGGGGATTTAATTTTACCATAGTCCCTTATAGCTTGTTTGTGGAAACTTAACCATTGGCTTTTTATAAGAATTGTCTCACAGGGCTGTAGGAATTGACAAAAGCTAGTCCAAATTCTCTAGTGCAGGCTACAAGCTGGCAACTCCCATGAACATGTTTGATGAATTACCAGGAGAAACTGTCTGGCAGAGGTAGAGATGGAAATTCTCTCTTTTGATGGCCAAAATGATCAAGTCTCCTTTTAAAGCCATCAGCTGATTGGATGAAATTTTCTCTCATTGTTGAAGGCAATCTCAATTGTTTGTAGATGTAATCAGCCATTGATGCAATCAACTTAGTGATGATTTAAATCTATGAAATGTCCTCAAAGTAACAATCACACCTGACCAGGTTGATGTATGAACTTAACCATCACACCTTTCAATATTTTCTCCTCTGTAAATCAACAAAAGTCAGTTTCGATTTGGGCAATGAAGAATCCTGATAGAAAAAGTCAAACAAATCAGGAATCATGCAATGCCATTTGGTTAAATTCATTTTAAATTCAATCAAAATAGCTTATGTGGTAGCCATAGGGAAAGAAAACCCAGAATCTAGAGGCAAACATTCTGTGTGTATTTATATATACATATTTCTTTGTCATATTATTCTGTAGAGTCAGTATCCCCATTTAATCATAAATTAGATATGAATAAACTTCTGCATGTTTTTGAGGGGTCTGGAGAGGGTGAAAAACAATTTTATAAAGAACCTTTGGGTGTGGCCTTTAAGTTTATAAAATTTTCATTTTCAGATTAGAATTGTTTTCTTTATGTACAACTGTGGCAAATTTGCTAATAAATGGTTGATAGAAAAAAGATGAAGCTTTGCTCAACTAATTCAAAACCTTGCTGTAAACCAAAACCATGTATGAACAAAGGAAAATCAAGCATATTGTAGAAGACCAACTACTGTGAGTCTCTAAAAACCTACTTCTGATTCTTTCATTAACTATCTTAGTGACCTTAGTGAAGTTACAATCTATTTGAGACTCACCTTAAACTTCTTTAAATGAGAAGTTTCTAAAATTATAAGAATCAAATTTAAGAATAATAAGATATGGATTATAATGGCAAAAGAATTGGGAGTGTACATAGGTGAATTTGCAAATAGGATTTAGGTTTAATCTGTGAAAGGAACATATCTTGTGTTTTGTAGTGGTTCAGTGTGAGTCCTTGCAAGATGCGCTCTTAGCCAAAAAGAGAAGTGAGAAATCATGGAAGAAGAAAGAGCTTAACAGCAAAGCATAGCCTCTGGAGGTAAGTAGACAAAGCTTCAAATCTGCCATCTAAACTAGGGAGGTGAGTTTATTAGATTAGAAAAGGAAGGTGGAAACAGGACAGTAACATGTGGCGATTGGCTAGTAAGCATTTGTATTAAGGATTGCAAGTTGACTATTGCCATTGACTGTGTCTAGATTCAAATTAGGAATCGCAAGGTGGTTATTATCATTGGGTAATGAGGTGTGGGCTTGTAGTCAGAAATTAGAACGCTTGCTTTCTCTCAGATCTGTTAGTTTCCTTTCTGTTGTTCCTGCCCACTTTGATTCTGCTCCTATGGTATGAAATGTTTAGTCGTTGTATCCTAGGTTTGGATAATTCCATATGGAAAGAAGAAAACAGGAACTTGTCGTGGAGTTGGTCAAGTTCTTCATCAATACTTGATAATTTTAACAAGTTAGTAAGGGAGAGGCTTTTCTAGTGAACTAGTGCCTGGCATTTTCAGTCATTTTCATTTTGGCAAAGGGAACACAGATAGTGAAGTGAAAGAAGAACATGAAGAAAGCTGTTAGTTTGCATGCCAATTGACATTTTTTAAAAATATATCTTTACAAATTGAGCTTTCAAGTTTTCCATAAATTTATGGCCTTATATTTCTAGCCTATTTATATTCAAGATATTCTATTTCTCTTAAGCATTTTCCTATAAAAGATATATGATCACTGTGATGGTTAAATTCAGATGCCAGCTTGGTTGGTTAAAGGGTTCAGTTGTTTGGTCAAGCACTGTTTGCTTGCTACTGTGAGAGTATTTTATAGATGGAATTTACATTTAAAATAAGTAGTTTGCCCCTACAGGCAACAAAGGAAAACTACAAAACTCTGATTAAAGAAATCAAAGATCTAACTAAATGGAGACATAGTATATGTTCATAGATAGGAAGTCTTAATATTTCTAAGATGCTCAGTCTACCTTACTTGAACTATATATTCAATGTAATTTCCATCAAGATCCAGGCAAGTTACTTCGTGAATATCAACAAACTCCTTCTGAAGTCTATATGGAAAAGTGAAAGGATCAGCAAACATAATCTTGAAGAAAAAAAAAGTTGGAAGATTTGCACTATCTATTGTTTACTATAAAGCACCAGTAATCAAAGCAATGAGGTGGAGAAAGCAAAGATGGATAGATAAATGGAACAGAAGAGACAGCCCAGAAATAGACAAACCTAATAATGGTTAGCTCACCTTTGATAAGGGATAAAAGACATGTTTACTTAGAAAGGATAGTCTTTTCAACAAATGGTGCTGGAACATTGGATAGCCAGATGTAAAAAATGAATCTGGACATTGACCTTACAAACTTTTACTCAAAAGAACACTAAATGGACCATGGATCTAATGTGAAAGACAAACCTCTAAATTTTCTAGGAGATATTATAGGCAAAATCTATGTAAACTTCAGTTTGGTAATGAGTTTTTGCTAAAACCACAAGCACAATTCATGAAAGAAAAATTGATAAGTTGAACTTCATTAAAATTAAAAAAACTTCTGCTCTTCCATAAATGTCATTAAAGAATGAAAGCACAAGCCACAGAAAGGAACAAAATATTTGCAAACACATAATCACTATAGGAGATACAAAAAGAGCCTAAAATATACAAAGAAGCCTAAAACTCAGCAATAAGAAAACTGAAAATCAAATTTAATCCATGCAAACAATCTGTGCAGAGACCTTACCAAAGAAGATATACAGGTAGTAAATGTGTATATAAGAAGATGCTCAACATCATATGCTTTTAGGGAATTGTGAATCCACTCAATTGGGAAAGAATAGTCTCTTCAACAAATGGTGCTGGGCAAACTGGATCTCCATATAAAAAAATAAATAAAAGAAAGAAAGAGGATCACTAACCTCATACCTTATACAAAATCAACTCAAAAAGGATCAAAGATCTTAATATATGTGCTAGAACTATCGAATTCTTGGAAGAAAACATAGGTGAGTATATTCAGGACTTCAGGTTAGACTGTGGTTTCTTAGAGTTTACACCTAAAGCACAAAAATCAGAAGAAAAAATAGCTAAACGGGACACCATCAAAATTAAAAACTTTTGATTCTCAAAGGGCTTGGTCATGAAAGTAAAATGACAATCTACACAATGGGAGGAAATATTTGGATACCGTATATGTGATAAAGTATCAATATCAAGAGTAGAAATCCATCCATCTACAACAAAAGACAAACAACCAAAGTTTTTAAAATGGGCAAATGACTTGAAAAAACATCTCTCCAAAGGAGATGTACAAATGGCTAAAATGCACATGAAAAGATGCTCAGCATCATTAGCCATCAGGAAAATGCCAGTCAAAATCTTATAGTGGAAGTGCATGAACTTGCTCAAGGTTTGCCTGAGAGCCTGTAAGATAAGTTTACACTTGTCATTTGCATCAGACCATCTACGGATGCATAAAGGATCATTTCTGCAGCCCACTTCCCTCACTGTATTTACTTTTTCTAAACAGAGATGCCTGTGCTTCTCTGATATAATTCTGCAGAACTGCTGACTTTGAGGAGTATTCAATTCTAAAAAGTCATGGTTTCTTCCAGAGATTAACAATATACTTCCATGATGACTATGTATTACAGAGCAGGTGTTGAGTAATAAATTATGTTCTTACTGATTGATTCCTCTGTATATTAGAATTTAAATATTTTTACACTTGTATTTCTAATGAGTTGTTGTGACATGAGCCAAAGGGTCCATTGTACCCTTTCTTTTTCTTGGTAGGGCCACATTGATACTTAATGTCCCTCAAGTTGTACTACCTTCCTATCACCACAAATAAGACACTTTGTTTTCATTATTCGTTAAGGAGAAATGACCAGACAAGTCATTGAATAGTGATACATGGTGTTCTCCTAAGGAAGAGGCAGAAACTCTAAATGCTAGGCAGATGCTGTTTTATTAAATGTTTTGCTAAGGAAGAGGAAAAATCTCTAAATGCTATACAAAGGCAGTTTTATTCAATCAAATGAGTTTTGGATTATATTAAATGATTATAAAAATTGAGCAATCACAAAAAATAATAATAATTAATTAAAGATGTAAGAAAGAATGAAAGCATATACAATCACTTGCCAAATCAGGGGAAAACACAACATCTGAACTCTCACATGTCTGGGGGTCCCTTTGCAGCCAATCAGAGTCCCAATTGGAGAAACGGTCCAGGCAGGACAGCCACTCCTGGGTGAGGCTCCGACTGGCAGCTTGGGGACCATCCATTTTAAGGGCTTTTAAACCTCAGAACTCCAATGAGTCTTGCAACTCGTGAGGAATAACCTCATTAAAAATAACCAAATCCATCTGGCGGGGGTGGTCAGCCCTCCACAGGACAAACATGGTGTCTTAAGGGGCCTTTGTTCTATTCTATTTTTGGTACACTGAACGGGAACGTAAAGGATTTTAGCTTTTAGTTTTACAGGGGACAAAAACAGAATAAGTAAATATCACATCTGGTGACTTCCTCCTTCTAAACATTTGTTTTTTGTGTAATGTATGATGGGGTTGCCTGCATAGCAGCATTATAACATTGCAAAGGACAAAGGACAAGTAATCATTCACAATTCTAGGCTAAAACAGAGAGTTTTGATTAGAAAGCTTATGAAGTCACAATTCTTAATAATAATTTTCTTGTAGTACATCATTCGGTCTCAAGAATTGGGAATTAATATATACAAAAGAAAAGAAAAGAAAAAAAACCCTGACTTGTAAAGTACAATGCTCACAACAGGTATCCACAAGTTCTTAGAAGGCACCATATTCACAACAGGTGCTTACAACTTTAATTAATCTTTATATCCATTTTGGATAAATCTTACCTTGACACCAGTAACATTAGTAATAGATTGTAAGTAGAATGAGTAACACCAAGTGATCAAGCAACAACTTAATATAATACAGCATGATGCATTAGCAATACCTATTATTGCCTTCATCCAGGTCCAGCTTAAAGAGAAAAACCAATTACTAATAGGATCATGGGCTAGAGTTCCATTATCTGTAATCTGAGATGCCATATGCTGCAGGGCTTGGGTGATATTTTAACAGTTTTGGATGACTTTTATTTTCCATGGACTTAAGATTCTCAAGCAGAAATGCTGCATAGACCAGGACCATGATCAAAATGACCTAATTTCCCCCATTTTTTATAGTTTGAGGCATAGGCAACAATAAACTATTATTATTTCCCCTTTTGGGCTGTGGGGTGGCTGGCATTTTAACTCATAATCTCAATACCTGCATTGGTCCTGCTGTCATCATCTTAACTGTAGCTCCAGCCAGAGCCCACAGCACTGACTTTAAACTTAGTCCATTGTAAGGATCCGGTTACAAGAGTCCCATTGCAGTGTCTGCAGCACTGAAATCAAACTTTGCCCCTTCTGAGAACAGGAGGGAACTGATGTCACGGTCACCAGAGTGAGCATGAAGGACAGTCATGGATGATGGCCACAAGGTATTGGTGAGTAACACGCAGCTGGAAGTGTTGCCACAGGGTTCGGTAGCCATGATATCTGTTTCCCTGTGGAATCACTCTGCTGCTTCATGGGTCTCAATGGTATGGCTCTGGATCTCCATGATGGCATCTTCCTCAACAGTCCTAAGAGGGGTGCTAGAGAAGTGGGCAGGGACATGACAGACAGTATTCTGTCACCACTGGCAGGCATTCTATGTGTCCTTCCCCATATCTCTCCTTCACAGAGGGCAGCCCATGACAGTCCATTGTTCCTGCTTCATTTTTCATATCTGCAATCCACCACTGGATAGGGATGGCAGTCTTCAGAGTGATGGGACACTATTGGGTTACGCTTTTTACTCACAACTGTGAGTAGTATGTTGCACATCATTGTTTTTCTAAGGGGCTGTATTGTATTTTGGCCCCTTCCCACAACTGACACTAAAACCCAAGGGGTATTTGTTTAGAATGTTGCCTCTGCCACAAACCTCGCCCAAAGCCAATAGGTACTGGCCACATCCAATTCACAGGGTAAATTAAGATCTACCACCACCACCCCTTACTGCTTAAACTTGTGCCATTGTCCTCTTTGTTTCTTTAGAAGCAGCCTTTTGGAGGTCCTCTTATTTCCATGCACAATCTTTCCTGATTAACACATACAGTGGTTTTAATATATGAGCTAAATGAAGGTCGCCTGTACCACCAAATTATTACAAACTCTATTAATATAAGAAAACATTGTACTCTATTAATTACAGCAGAGGGTACAGTTTTGTTTTGTTTTGTTCTGTTTTACTCAACTAAACAACATTTAAGAATTTGATAGACAGCCAGGACTTTGTAGCTTGTCCCAATTGTTTGTCCATGCCAGACTCTTAAGATAAGATACCATTGTCTCTGATGCTTCTTTTAATTCTGAAAAAAAAAGGATTACTGGTTAGCATAATGTCATCAATAGGGTTACAGCCACAGGTTTCTTCCACGTAGCCAGATTCTTTGCCACCAGGACAGGACAGATGTTTGGGCTATGCACACAGCCTTGGGGAAGCACCACAAAATCAACCATTTGCCTTCTCACATGAAGGTGAATGCAGGCTGGCTTGATATGCCTTAAAAAACACTAAAGAAAGCCTTAAGAAGTTCTAAACCTAAGTGGTAGGTACATAACTGGATATTAATTTCTTGCAACAAACTAGCAATATTTGGGACAGCTGCATACAGCAGGGGTGTTATTGTAACTGAGATAATCTACTGTTATGCACCACCCCTCTTTTTCTGCAGCCATATAGCTGCTTCTTTAGTGGAGGTGGGGCAAATCACATGAACATGAGCTAAAGCATCTGTTTCTTGATTTCAAGGCAGAGAGGTTGTTTCTGTGACACATACCAATTTAAAAAATAATTAAAACCATGATTAACAACATTATACTTTTATGTAATATTATGGTGAGACATTGTTAAATTTCCAGGAATCTTATACAGTCTTTAAGTATTCACATGAACATTTTACTGATACAACTTTAATTAAGAGAGGGTTAAAAAATTCCTTTTAATTTTATAGCACTTTTAAACATGTTCCACTTAACTTATAACATATCAAATGAACTTAACTATTTCATTACTTTACTTTTTACTTTTACACTTTTCCATGATTACATTAATTAACTGGTATTTTATTTTAGCAGTACAGAAAAAAAAATTACTTTGCTCCATTATTTTATGAAAACCCAAGATTCCCAAAGGAATCAATATTATCTTCTCCTTACCACCACTTTTATTATGCAGATTGAGGTGGTCTTTGGTGGATTTTTGTGTTGTGAAGTTACTTTTTATTATTAGCATCAATTCAGTTTCTGTTTAATAATGATTTCCTGGAATTAGCCATTTAAATATTTCAGTTTAAACAATGCTTCTACAAAACTTGTAACTATTCATAATCACAAAGACTATAGTTACTTCATCTTAAGACAATCTCACCTTCACAGAACCCATTCCCTTACTTGATACTACCTTCTGCAATTCTTTCTACAAATTGCCATATGCATTCAAATTTTGTCCTACATACTTCCATTCTGCTTTTATGAAAAACCAGCCATCTGATCTTAGAACAAAACACCTTCGTTTGAACAAATGTATCAAATTTTAATCAATGCTCCTATGAATCTTTTACTTCTTTTAATATCCATTTAAGTTTCACATTCCTCAAGCCGTTCTGTGAAGAAAAGTAAGATATTCATTTTAATTTAGGCAAAAACAATGTTTTTCACTATTTGAATAGAGCTCTTTCATTTATCATTTTAATATTACCATCTGGAGATATCAAAATATACACTGACACTGAACAAACAGACAAACGCAAAAAGAGTTGAGACACACCAACAGAAACATAAAGCTCATAATTTTACTCATATTTCTTACTTCTTTGGTGTGGCTGTCTCCAAGCTCTCCATCATTTCACATCTTTGATTTTACTGCCTTTAAGATTTCTTCTGGAATTCACATTGCCTTGTAATATGCAAGCTCATTTCTGGAAACAATTTTATTAGCTATAAGCAATAAGTTAGGAATATTTGAGCAGTAGAAATGCATTTAAGCTCTAATTTAACAATTTATACCTATGGGCATTTAACACATATATTTTGGATTACTACTCTTTAGAAATACACTTAGGCTCAAAGTTCAGGAGTAAGCTATTGATTCAAAACTGAAAGCTCATTTAATATCTTGATAAAAATTCTGATCAAAATAAAGTGACTAAAACTTAAAACATTTCCAAGTAACATCCCATTCAACCCTTTTACACTTTACACAAGCATTAAGTTTTGTGATCTTTTTTTATTTGCAGGCTTACAAAAGCTGCTAGCATTCTTCCTTTTTTTTTTTTTTTTA